>JBCJKH010049076.1:0-16018 GCA_039877255.1 Loriculus beryllinus
TTTTTAGAGAGAAATGCTTTTTTTCTGAGAACCACATATTTAACTGACTCATTTATGTTAGTAAGATGACAATTCTGTCCTCTCTTATAATTTAAATGCTAAATAATGTGGCTTTTGTTTAAAGGACCTCCAATTGTTGGCGTAGGAAAAAAAAATGTACATTCCCAGCTATTGTGTGTATTCAGCTTTAAATAATGATGATGATGATAAAGAGAGATAAAAATTTTACAGAATATTCTTTTACTGTTTATTAGCACCTGCAATACCAGGTGCACTATAAATCCCAGGAGCTTTCTTTTAAGCAAGCTACTCTTGAAAACTCTTTTTAAATGAGCTCTTCAGGAAAGTCTTGGGTATTCTAGCACATTCTGATATAAGCATCTTTTTTTCAGCCATGGATTTTGAATACTGTAAAACTGATGAATTCTTAATTCTCTGTTTTGAAAATACTGCATAAAGCAGTCTGTGTAGAAAGGGGAAAATCATGGCTGTGTAAATCTTAATCCATGTAAGTGAAAGTAGAATTCAAGACTACAAAAATACCTTATAAAACAGTAAAAGATTTTCAGTAATTCTGTATTTTAATGTGCACCTAATTAGCTTTACTAAAATGGAAGTTGTCCCTAAGGAACTTAGCAGGTGGCAGATTCTTGATTTCAAGAGTATTTCCAAGAAATTGTTTTCCCTAAAGTCCATGAGTGCTAGGAGTGTGTGCCTTCTCACAGACTGTTTAGCATGCCTGCCTTTTGTTACTTTATCCTGTTAAAGAAATGGTGTGTTCAGTTAATGATGGACAAAATTGAAGTGAAATCAGATTAAATCCCAAACTGTGATGAAATTGCTTTTCTAGAGGGATGCTAATTATGAAGGAAATGATGCGTAGTGATGAGATTTTACAATTGCATCTCCTCTGAAAGGAAGCAGAGGGTATTGGAGAGGGATTTCTGGCTAAATCTGTGAGCACTGACATGGGGTTCAAGCATATCCAGTCAAGCTGCTGGATGGGAAATGTTCAGCAGTTCCAAGAGTTGCATTTTCTTGCTTAGTTTTGAACTGCTATTGGTTATCTTGGTTGTTTCAAATTGTTAAAAATGAACTCTGATGTTAATGCATAGTCTGCTTCCAGAAGTGTGTCCAGAAACCAAATCAACAAGAGCAATTTGAGATGTGATTTGGTAGAGCGCACAGCAGGAGGGGCTGCTGGAGGTTTTCTGTCTGTAAAGGGACACGGTGTGCTGCTCTTCACTTTATGTTTAAACTAAGTTTAAAACCAGGGTGGGAAAATACTGTCTTTTCAGTGAAACAGTATTTGATGACAAGGTTGTGGGGCTGCCTTGTGCTGCTTGCAAAAGCTGCTGCTTCTATCAAAGAGAATACTCGGGCAAACGAATCTAGAATCTAGACTTGGACCTTCATACAGCACAAGTCAGGACTACAGTGGGATTGATATCATGGATACATGAGGAAAGGGCAATCATTATAATTATGTATCTGGGAAACACCAAAAGGGTTTTATCTTTCCTTATGAATGTCTTGCCTGTTTGAATGTTGTGTGTCATGTATTTACTTACATACATAAAACGCACCTATTTTATTACATGCTTAGGTTACAGTAATTAAAATTATTTCTGCCTGTGACTGTACGCAGGATGACATGTAACAAAGGGATTACATTCTTTTCACTTTTCCTATCTCCCATCAAAAAATGAGGCACTGATTGGATAATAGTTTATATTCAGGTAAATGGGTCCACCTACAGGCATAGATTTGGAGAATCAGAGGTGTTTAGTTTCTTAAACACTGCTGGGGGGCTTCTTATATTAAAAGGCACTAGCAATAAACATAAAGTCTAAAATCATTTTGCCTTTGGACGGCAGGGTCCCCTCTTCTGGAAATGACTTGGCCATCTGCAGTTGGACTTCAGAAAGATCTATGTTCAGTTTTCTCTTAAGAACATTGAGATGATGACATAACTGAAGGTCTGGGTGAAATATGACTTAAAAGTCACTTATGGATTTGACAGTGTGGTATGCAGAGGTCTTCTGATCAAGCAACAGTTCACCGGATGAAGAAAAATAGCTCTGATCAGTGTTATGACCTTGAAAATGGTCATGGGTTTTCCTCTGCCTGACTGGCTGACAGAGAACAGAGAAGTTCTGTTTCCTGGTATTAGTTGTTGCTTATCTGAAACAAGTAACTGAAAATGGGGGCTTTTGCTCTTCTTAAATAGCTGCAGTTCTCAGAATTTTATATATATGAGAATCGCTTATAAGAAGTGAGTGGTGCTCTGCTCAAGTTCTAGCATTTGAAAGAACTCAGTAATAGCAAGTCCTGTCCTTGAGGGCCAGAACTCTACTCCTGTTTTATCAGCTTGTGCTTCAAGGCAGATGACACTTATCCTTACATCACTTTTAGGTTTTTACTTAGCTTTTCTGTGCATATTCACACTTCTGAGTATCAGAGATTATCTTAATGGCATTCCAATGTATACATTAAAAAAAATAAACTTCTCTATACAATATCAGATGAAAAGAAATGTTCAAAACGGAATAATGAAAATTACAGGTTATCCCTTCACGACTTTTCAGGCAGGCTAGAAATGTAGAATAATTATTTTTTAGGAATTCCAAAGGAGTAAAACTTTTTTTTCTTTTTTCTTGTAGAGCAATGAGATCATAGTTTAATGAATGGGGCAACTCCGGGTCAGACAGTCTGTATCATGCTCAGCGAAACTTAGGTTTTTGCTTGACCTCTGGAAATACACTGTGGGAAACACTTCTGCTCAAATGCTATGACAAAAAATGAAAACTCGGGAAAGCAGTATGTTTGTCATTAGGCTAAAGTGGAAGGGCTGAAGTAAAAGATTAAGCAGTACATTTCACTGTGTAAGTAAGAATGTGTGTGTTCAATGTGAGGTTATACTTTCAACCCTGTTCTACCTTCTTGAATGCTATTGCTTTGGGGTATTTGAACATTAGACAACAGGCTAGAGGGATCGTAAGTTTCTCTTTATGTGTGAGTTGAGAAGATTTTAATAAAAATTGAATTTGATGTGTAAAAATCCCCACTGTTTAATATCATTCCTGAGGAAGATTAGCTCTGCAGTGGTTCAGTGACATTCCTCACTGCTTCCAAGTGTCAGCAAATCCACATTACTTCACTCTTTTATCAGTATGCTGTTCAAAGCAAAGCTTGCCCTTGGCACACACTTGAAAGATTTCAAAACTTGAACAGTTTTCTGGGTACTTATGTTTGTTTGGGGTTTTTTTTATGTCTGCTGTGAAATTTTACACAAAATGAGTTTTGCAGTGCAAATTTAATTTAATTTTTTTTTCCTCCACAGATGAAATCATGCATCAGGATATCATTCCCCTCTATGCTGCAGATATTCAGGACCAGTTAAAGAAACAATTTGCTTACCTGTCAGGTAAGACTGTGGTGTTCCCTCTATAGACATTTCTTAGATGAGTGCTTTAGCTTGTTGTGCTTTCACAGTTTCTGATGTCTGATACAGGAGAAATTCATATTTATGAGCAACTCAAAATGCAGCCTATCTAGACTTGATACTTAAGGATTTACAATATTTATTTTTTTATTTAAAAAAAATGTCTAATAGAAATTTTAGATTATAGTTACTTTTCCAGTTAACCGGAGAATGCAGCATGGATGTGTTGGTGGTTGCTATGGTCTTGCAGTCCTTGGCCCACAGCCTCAGCTGCCACTGGCTCTACTGTCAGGTTTGATACTGAAGCCCAAGCTGACACCTTGGTCTCTACCTAAGTGCTGAAGTGAGCAGCACGGTACCATGTTCCCCTGCAGTCTCAGTGCTAGGGTCAGGCACATGTAGCATTAAGATCTGGGCCACGGATTTTGGTGTGGTATTATTGTCTTCCCTCTACAAAGAAACCTGCTTAGGTGTAAACCCATCTCTAAAAGCCACACAGCCATATTCACCCAGCACAGAGCATCTTTGCCCCTGGATAACCTGTGCCAGGTAGGTGATGGGGACCTGTGTTTGTGCCGTGCAAATGTTGGTTGCAGAGCTTGGTCCATCTTGATGCTGGGACCATCACTGGCTCATAATGGGTAAAAGGAGATACAGTTCATTTGCTCAATGATCAGGCTGTGTCAGGTGTCTGATAAACTTCTGAGTTTGTTTTCACCCTTCCTGCCTGTAAAGTTCTCCTAGGTGTGCAGCAGTGAACTTGCTGAAGTTATTGCCCTGCCCTTCCTTCCATACGTAGGGAGAGCATCAGTGGCTTTGCAGAGCTGCCCTGTCCTGCCTCCTTCAGTATAACGAGCATTTGCCCCATGCTGTGGGACAAGTGAATCATTATTACATCTCTGGGCTGAAGCTGGACTCTAAAGCTATTTCCTTTTCCTGTTAATTGTTCCATGCGTAAGACCAAGAGACACAGGAGAATGAAGAAATATGCTACTTTGGATGGTAATAGCTCATTGAATCCTGTACTTACAATTAACCATTAATTATGATTTACCCCTGCCACACAAGCTAAACTAATTGTGAGTCTGTGGTAATGACTCTGTTTTCTAAGGGGTGGTGGTAGCACTTGGAAAAAACATGATTTTCTTTATGAAGTTGGCTGTTCATGCTCCATTTGAAATGATGGTACTTAAGCTACAATTATTTTCTGTCAGTTGACTTTTCAGGCTCTTCCTTCTTATTCAGGGGCAGAAAATATCTCATAATAGTGTTATACAAGAATTCTGCCTATTTAGGAGCCTATACATAGGGTTTACACTTTGTCCCTCAAAAGTGAGGGGAGAAACTGGTAGGTTGAAAAAAATCTCATTGAGTGCAACTGGAAATTGTTCACATTTTAAGATTACTGAGTTCACACAACTACAAGCATCTTCAACATACCTTACATGCACTGTGCAGTGGAGCTTAGTAAGAGCAGCCATTCCTCATTTTATTTTCTTCTATTTTTTCACTCTGCTGTCTACTAGAAGTCTGGGATTTTTGCCGGAAATACTAGGCCAGCTGCATTACTGTGGACTGTAACTATGTTCTCTGTTGTATTTTATTATTCTTCAGCAATTTGACTGTTAGGCACTTTTATTTCACTTTGGACTTCAACTCTTCTGGTAATATTCTCTTGCAGGGCACCAACAGTTAATTTTCAGTGCTGTATCAAATAGTTTTACAGGTTCTGTGAGCAAAGGGGCAGAGATAATATTGCTTGATACTTGATCAAGATACTTGACTTATGCACCATTCGTTCTTGCAGTTGTGCTGCCAAGTGGTTTTGCTGTAATGTCAGTTAAGACACTCATGGTTCATGTGCAGGGGGTTTTTTTGCTTATTACTAAGTTGCCTTGGAAATAGAATTTTAGGACCTAGTATAAAAACTATTAAAGTCCATAGATTACAAATACATTTAGCAGATAGTATCTTTGCAGGTATGGTGATTTGAATAATGTGTTAGATCCATTTCAAGGTTTAGGTTTTGGCTTTGTAATAGGAATGTGACATATACTTGAGAATCACTTTAGTGTCTCTAATAGTATGTATCTAGGGCTTGTGGGACACTTGCTTGAATAGTGAATGAAATCTAGTCTACTTCTGTGCCTGAAGACTGTGGCCCTTCTGGACTACTTCCTGTGTTTTGGTGTAAATTTGGGTCATTTTTTTTTTCCCTTGATCTCTTTTCCTCATCAGATACAAAGTAATTTGTATCCCGTATTCTGCTACATCATAATAGAAATGCTGCAGAAACATCCAAATTTAGGTTTGGAATGAAAAAAATTTAAACTTGCATTAATGCTTCAGTTCCTTACAATATTTAATTCACATTTTATATTTATTTTATTAGTATTTTCTGTTTTCTTTCCTTTATTGGAGAGGTACTGTGTGACTTTCATACTGAAATTTGCAATGATCTGCCATTGCTGTACACAGGTATGTTAAAATAAATGTAGATGAAGAAGAGTGTACAGACAGGTGTGTATGTATATATGCATTTTGAATTGTACAAGCTATGTGATGTGCAAGTGGGACTCTTGGACGCTATAAGTACTGAACCAGTTATTTCATCTTGCTTTCCTTTGAATGCCTCTTTGCACTGAACAACTTCAAACAAAATATTTCCATTAAAAGAAATACAAATAGGAGTTCATGGTACTTGTATTTTTACCCATCAATTTATAGTTGTTTTTCCTGGTGTTGGAAAAAGTTAGCATTGGTACTAGCTTTACAAATGGTCATATCTCTGGCCTTTTAAATTATCATTCTAAATAATAAGCTTCTTCTCGCTCTTTGTAACTTTATTTGCTTGGCTATGTTCTTGCTCACCTGTGGTGAAATGACCTGAAAATACCTCACTAGTTAAACTGTTCCCTTTGAAGTCTCCCCAGGTGCCAAGTCTGTCTGTAAAAGTGTGTTTGAGAACTTCTGAGTCCGTCCTCTACCACATACATTGCATCAGTTAGTTAAAAATAGCAACTATAATATGCTGCTTATACAACATGGTCAATGTCTGTTGCATATTGACAGTGGAAGAGGTATTATGTAGCAGTTTCTGTCTTACACAGGTATAAATTTAATTGCTGTTTTATATTCACTGTGCTAAACCCACTGTCTGTAGAGATTTATTTTTTTAAAAGAAAAAATTAGTAAAAAATAAAGAAAAGAAAAAAAAATCCTTGGCTAATAGATCTCTGGTTCAAATGCATTCAGGTACAAATTTACTATACTGGTTTCGAAGCCAGTATACTTGCTCCTTATCAGTCTGGGGAAAATGCAGCTTGGAAGGGCATATGAATAAAAATTCTCTCATTTCAAGGAAAGAACATTTTAATAAATTTCTCTAATTCTATTTTTATTTGCAAAGGGTATGCAGTGAAGCTTTTATCCACTGCCTCATTGAAGTCTACACGTAATTTCAGATACTCCTAAGCACTCCAGTGTATTATGCAGGGAGAAAGGAGAAATTCTTCATCAGAAACATAGAGACATAATAGCTGAAACACCATAACAGAAAAGCAAAATCTGTAGTAAGCTTCTCTCTCATTCATGCAAGATCTTTGCTTTTGACAGGACTGCAAACAAGGTTACTTTACTTAAGCTAGGTCTTTTGAACCAAAGATGTAGTTCTGAACTGTTTAGGGATGTTGATGCTCCTGCTTTTGTGTGTGCATATTGATCAACATAGGGATCACTTTTCTTTTTTTTTTTTTTAGTAGTCTGAATACTATTCAATTTGCATCATAGATTCAGGCTGGAAGACCTACCTCTTTGCTCCATCATCATCCAATTATATCCAGCTACCTTGCTTCGTTTTTGTGGGGATGGGCAGAGTATTTGTAAGAATACCTTTCCTTATGCATGAGGAGAGGAATAATTAGGGAAACATGGCAAAACAAGCTCCTGCTCTTCTTTCCTGGAAGTCTGACCAATCTCGTTGCTGTTTCTGTATTTTGCTGGCCTTACCAAAAAACCACAAGTGTGTCTTTCACAGCACTGTGAGGAATTACCCTTTTCTCTATGTGTGTGTGCACCCACATGTGTGTAGTTTAGCTGCTGTACAATTCATAGTTTCTGTAATTTTCCCTCATAGTGCCATCTTAAATGGAAATTAAATTATTTCCTATTTGAGATTGGTTTTAGATACCAAGTCAGTAATATACCTTTTGATTAGATTTGTGTAAAACATTGTTATAATTTCCTTAGTTTGGCACTACTACTATCACCCTACCTGCTTAATAAAAAAACCCAAACAAAGCAAACCTAGAAGAGATTATAGCTGTGATAAGAACAGATGTTGCAGATTATAAAGAATAAAAGCTAAATTACCTAGACATAAGGTAAATTTTACCAGTCCCATCTCACAATAGCACAGCTAGTTTTCCAACTATAATTTTTCCACTCCTTTCATACACAAGATCACAATGCTTTGGGTCCACATAACTTTAACAGTTGGTGCTGTTGTTTAAATAATTGTATGCGAAAGTTAGGAACATGAAGTGCTGTTGCCTAAGCACAGTTAAGCAATTTTGGTGCTTAGCCCGTGGAGCTAATGCAGTGCAACATGTTTTTTAAAATGTATGTTTCTCCAAAACCCAGTGTTGTTGCTGTTGTAAAAAACAGCTTTAGATCTGTTAGCATGTAGATCTGTTAGATCTGTTTAGATCTGTTTAGCATGTAGATCTGTTTAGAAGACCTCCACTTAACTGGAGGTTTAGTAGAATTTTAGATGTTTAGCCACTGAAAATTACCATTTCAGAGCAGTAATTTGTGTTTTCTTTTATACCGCTTAAAGAAGGTTCAGTTAAATAGGTTGTAAAAGTCAGTCATAAATGAGTTAAAAAAGTTTGCCTTTAATGAAGGCTCATGGAAGTAGGATAGAAGCAGATCCACTTCATTTGAAGTGGCGTGGTAGTTTTATTTTTTTTTTAATTGCTGATATGTGCTCTTTACTTCTATGGTGTTTCCATTTTTAGACTGAAAAGTAATAATCTTCTCAATTGGAGAATGTTCCTTACATCTGCATGTTATAAGACAAGTTTCAGGTAATTCTTGGGAACCATTTCAGGTAAAAAGTGTGTGGACTGATTACATACACCTAAGGGCTGATATGTTCTCTTCTGCTCTTTACAATAAACAAAACCTAAAGCTGGCACTCGAGTGACATTTGTTTAATATTTCAAGAAGAGATAATACTGAATATTTTTCCACATTTTTATAGAATCACGGAACAGTTTGGAAGGAACCTTTAAAGGTCTTCTAGTCCAACCCCTGCTCTGTGGGTAAGGACATAATTCACTAGATTGGGTTGCTCAATGCTTCATCCAACCTGACATTTGCATAGTTACAACAGTATTTATATATTTATATTTTTTAACAAAAAATAAGGGGATTTAATGTCCTTTTAGAAATTTGTATTTTAAAAACCCCTGGAAACTAAGACTAGACTAAGAAAATACTCTCAATGCTCTCAAGGACATACTTGGTTCTCTTAGGAATGCATAAAACTATTCAATTCCAACTGTATAGGTGAGAGCATCCCTGGTTATCCCTAAAAATGGAAGAGTGGGCTTGTGTGTGTCAGCGTGCACAGAACTTGCCCATAAATAAATTTAGGCTGTTCCACAGATGTGGCTGAAGTTTCAGTACTGTGAAGAATAAAGAGATGATTTTCCCATGGTTATGATTGAGGTTATTAGAAGTAGTCTTTCAAGAAGGATGCCAGAAGTAAAATGGTTCATTTTGTCACTCAAATGCTTTCCCTCTCACTAAAAACAACAAAACCCAACGTAGATTCCTAAACTTTCATATTTATCTCTCCCCTCTAAATTCTTTGGCTTGATTTACTTCTGGGAGAAGGGAAGAAAACTCACCTTCTACACGGTGAGTTTAGCAATAATCTGTGCCATGATGCTTTTGCAGAGGTGAAACACAAAAAGTGATTCAGGATAAAGGGGTAAAACAATTCCTTTCTGCGTCAAGTTCATTATGAAATATAGGACTCTTTAAAAAGTGAACCCACCTACTGCTTTTACTATTATTTAACACAAGCAAAATTTGTATGTAGAATTTTTCATTTGTTTTATTTCTCATGCCCTTTGTGCTGTGTCAAACACTCAACTACTTTGCTAGAGTGGACTGTCTTCCACTGATGGCCATGTATTTAAAGTGGCAATATAGAAAGCAACTTCTATAGGGTCAGTGATGTTAAAGCTGAAATTCTACAGAATTGAGTATGTATATCACTTCAGGTCACTATGCTCTAAACTCTTTTCTGCAGATGGTCCTGATAGAAAAAAAGCAAAAAAAAGCAGTTGAGCAGCATTTCAAGGTACATGTGTGCTTAAGTGTCCCAGCAGAAAAATACTGGAGAGAAAGATAATCAGTGAACAACTATCTTCTAGCAACATGTGGCAGGACAGAGTAATCTCCACCCAAGATAACCATGATGACTATACTAGAAACTTAAAATTAATAGGCAGTGTCAAGGCAGGATGGTGCTATTTGCCCTTAACAATTGGTGGTTGTCTGGAAACTCCCTAAAGGTCATAGCCCGGGCTTCTGCTTTTAGGATGTGTCCTACAAGCCTATTGTTGTTCTTTTGTTTCATATGTCCTATTTATAGAAATTAGGTAGAACAAAGCAAGTAACCAGTGGGGATAGAGCAAATAATGTGTAATTATCCCTAAAAATAGATATTCTGGAGAGAGCAGAGCATCTCATGAGTAACAGAAATAATCATTATCGTGCTTGAAACTGCTTGTTTTTAATGAGAGAGAAAAATGCTTTGGTCCTGAGAGCCTGGGTAGAGCAAAAAAGTAATAGAATCAAAATTGGTCTACACTTATATTAGCATTGTGAATGTTATTTAGCTAAAATTAATTCCCCTGGCTTAACGTTGCCATATTCAGATGTATTGTAAAGGTTGTGTTTGCAAACTTATGATTTTTTTTTTGCATAATAGTTGCATTTTCTTGTTGTTTAAATGCATTCAGAACACATTGTTTTCTGACATAGTTTGATTTCGAGAGCTAGTAGCACCATATCGTCTGTAAGCTGGTAGATTAAAGTCAGATTCACCACAAATTAACATAAGGACAATATCTGAGCTCTTCTAATTACATGTGGGTTTCAGTAGAACAGTGATTTCGTTTAGCAAATGAACCTGAGCTCAAATATTTCTCTTCTTTTTCTGGTTAGAAGTAAAGACACTGTCAGTGGATAGTGCACTGTAATTTCCACAAATCACTGTTGCTCTCATGATCAGTGTTGTTAATAAAGTTTACAGTGATTTCTACTCAATTGTAAGATTTTGGATCTGGAAAAAAAATATCTTGGTTACTTTACCACAGTAGTTTTCTTGGCTGTTTTTCTCCTTTCTTTCAATTGTGAAGCAAAGATAGCTTTCTAGCAATGTGTCCCTGCTACCCTCTAACTGTCAATTTCGTGCAGTTGCTAGGGCTCAACAAACTCTTTGTCCAGCCTGCCTTTATGAAAATGTGCTGGCTTAAGACACGATACATTAACATTGCTTTTGAAAGAAAATATTACATTTTGTGTATAAAAATGTGTGTGAAGTGCATTAAAAAGCATTGCCATCTGTGAATACTACCCCAGTGGTGCAAAAGCCAGAAAAGATATGGATAATGATCATCAGCTCATCAGCAGCCACACTGCAGTGTAGGTGTTTGGCTCTGCTTTACTTTTTGTAGGCAATTTCAGAAGTTTAACAGGAAATCTCCTTTGAAACACTTTTCCACGTTTCTTTTCATGTTCTGGCCCTTTCTTTAGATCATCGTGGAAGCACAGTGGCCAGGTGGAAAGGGAATGGGGGGTTGTTGCATGAACGAGTTCATACTGGTGGGAAGGTTGAATTCAGTTCAAGAGGTAGATTCACCTACTTCATTCTGAAAGAACTTCCCCCCCCCCCCCCCAAATTAGCTCATTTCTCTCTCCAAATTGATTATATTTACTTGCAGTTGACATTTATCAGAAGAAAGATGCACTGCCATCTGGTGTCAAAACTGTGTTCACATGAGCTGACGTTTGTATAGAAAACTAATGTGGTGTAACAAGCTCCTTTCTATAAAATGTCCTAAGCTCTGAAGAAGAAAGTAGGCTGTTCAGAATAAGCAGTGTCCATGCTGATGAGCCCTGCACCAAAAAACCCTGAAGAAGCACAGTAGTTTAATTTACTGGGAACATACATGCTAGGTAGAGGGACTTGTTTATAAACATGCCTCCTGCTTGTTTCTTTTGTAGGTGGAAGAGGGGGAGATGGATGCCCTGTTATAACCTTTCCAGACTATCCAGCTTTCAGTGAGATCCCTGAAAAGGAGTTCCAGAATGTCCTGACCTACCTGACAAGCATCCCAAGGTGAGCACCTGTCTAGGAAAAAATACACATTTATCTGCTAAGTTATTTTTCACATTTAGTCACATAATGGTGTAAAGATCAGGCTGGTATTTAATTAAAGAAAAGGAAAATATAGCTATGATGCAATGTCAGTAAGTGTTGATTAGTCACAGCTGCTTAACATAATTGTTAGATGAATCAAACAGTGCTATTTATATTTAACCAGAAAATTACTTCCTGGAAGAATGTATGGATAAAGATTCTGTGATGGGTATTGTTCTCTTGATTCTTATCTTTGCTGTATCTTAGAGTGCAGTGTTCTGTGTTTTAATTGAAAACATGTATAATTTTGGCAGAGCATGCTAATTCCTGGGTGCTACTCAAGATGTTACGCAGTGTGAGGGAATACTCTGTAGTTACATACCAAGGTTTGTCCTAACCACTTGTGCTTTGTTTCCCTGGCTCAGCCGAATATACAGGCTTTGCAGCACATCCAGAACTTGGAGGGTGCTAAGCAGGCCTAGCAATTAATCCTGGCCTTCTTAGAGGGCACGGGAGTGTTACCAATGGGCTGATCAATAAAAATTGTGATTTTGTTGAAGATCTGTTAGAGAATGGAATAGTGGAATTCGAGGTCCTGATGGGAGTGAGGAAGGCAAGTAGCAGAATAAAGTACAGACTCTCAACTTAAAGAAAACAGAGTTTAGGCTTATTCAGGGAAATGGTAAGCGAAATTCAATGGAAAGCAAATCTGGAGAGTATATCTGCTGAAGAAGGCTGCCAAGTTTTTAAGGGCAGCATCCTCCAAGCACAAGAATTGTACACCCTTGCAAATGAACAGACATAACAGGAGACCAACCTGGCTGAATGGGGGACTTGTGACTGAGCTGCAGTATGAAGACAGCATATAGGAAGTGAAAGCAGGGACAGGCTACAGAAGGAGAAAAAGGAACACAAAAATATTTTCTAGACACGTAGGCATGGTTTCAGGAAAAGTCAAAGCACGCTTGGAGCTAAAGGATAAGAAAGAAGGGACATCAAGGACTACCCAAAAAAACCCTTCTGTTGCTTTAGCAGTACAGGAACAGACAAGGAAAATGCAGACCTGTGCCGAAGAAGCTGGGTAAATTAGTAGCTGCCAACACAGATGAGGCCAAGACACTTAATTCTTCTCTGATAGTGTCTCCCAGGCCTATGTGTTTAGAATGAGGGTTCGTAGAGGAGAATAATTAGCAACGGATGAGGATCAAGTCAAGGATCTCTTGAGAAATCTTGACTCCAAACTATTCTTTGGGATGAGATGAGCTATATGGAGAGTGGTGAAGGAGACAGGCAATAGGCTCCTCACAGAGGTGGGCAGTAGGAAATGACTGGTTAATGGTTGGAATGGGAACAGAATGGTTCTGATCTGGATGTAAGAGAAAAACTTTATTGCTGAGAGAATAATGAAGCACAGAGACAGGCTGCCAAGAGGAGCTATGGAGTCTCTGCTGTTGGAGGATTTCAGGATCTGGCTGTACAAACGACCTGGCTGTCAACAACCTGGCCAGAATTTAGAGATGATCATGCTTTGAGCAAGAGGTTGGGCTAGAAACCTGCTGATATCCCTTCAAATCTAAATCATTGCACAAATCGAGATCTCCTTATGACTTTCCCAAATTGGGCTATAAGGCTTTCCCAGCTTAAAAAGCCTTAGAGATGAAGGTTGTGTAATGCTCATGAAATGTTGATCTCAAACTGTATTTTGCTTTCTTTTTGCTGACAGCATTCAGTACATCTCAGCATGAATTATGCTGAATTCACATTTGGAGCTACTCCTATTAGACGTCCTTCACGCATGTGTATGCTGTTGTTTAATGTACGTGCGTGAAGAAAAAAAGTAATGGTCTTGTAAAGGAGCTTCCTCTTAATTATTTTGAAAGCCCTGCTCCCTGTGAGAGACCACAGGTTATATGCAGCGCAATGCTGTGAGGTGCCCTCCTGGCTGTACTTGTTAGTTCCTAGTTCACTTCAGAGAATGGAAATGTAGAGCTAGCAGCCAGTTGTTGCATTTTCTTTGTTTATCCTTATGTTGGTTAAACTGCATGGTGCTAAGCCTCCACTGGTGGTATCTTTCTTAGATACTGTTATTACAAATAATTATGTACTAAATTCACGTCTGCTCCTCCTTTTGAAAGTCCTTGGTGGTGCTCTTCATGGTGGCCCATTGAACTTCTGCACAGAATGTGGTATATGTGAGAAATTCTGATCAGAACAAACAGCATCTGGTGCAGGGAGGGGGAGTGCTGAGTGCATCCCAGAGCATCGGTTTGGCAGGAGCATGTTTTTACTAATTGGAAGTCTTGGAGGAGATTTTCTGGAGGCTTTTCTGTTAGTTTCCCCTACCTGACAACAATGTATATTGAAGTGGAAGTGGCCATTCCTGAAGTCTGGAGGTTCTTGTAGGATTTTCTTATTTCTTTAATTTGCAGCTCTTTAGGAAGAGATTGTTGTTCTGTGCAAATGAAGGAGGTAGCCTAGCTAGCTAGATGTGAAGAGTAAGGTATTAACTATTGTAAAAATAACTATGATTCTATGATTGTAAAAATAACAATACTTAAGGTATTAGGGCTATAACACTTCAATTTCAACCTTGTAAAAATAATACCACTGTGAAGATGCTGATAAACTTAAGAGCCTTTTGTTCCTAGAGAATTGCTATAATCTGAAAGGGCTGAAGACACTCCTGACATTTGCACTAGCGGTGTTACAAGCTTACTGTATAAAATTGGTATGTTTATGAGCCCATGTACAGGTTTACAGGAATAAAATCTTACAGAAATGCCGCTTACTAGATGTTAGCATACATCCCTTTAGAAAGTGTCTGTTGCTAGTGGTAAGTTGTTCACAGTGTATACCCCAAAGAGGGCACAGGTTTGCAGTGTTCCTTGAATTGTGCCTATTTCTAGTGCTGTTAAAGGTGTCAAAAGGTAGGATTTTTGCTATTATCTAGTTTTCAAGGGCAAAAATTCCAAATACCGTTTTGGGTACTTTATAAACTGCTTTTGAGGGAAGTGGAGGCAGTTAATATTTTTATTTTGTAAGTTTATTATAGAGTAGTAAGGAGTACAGCTTTACAGGATGGACAGAAATACAGCCCACAGCTTTTATGTGTGGACTGCTCTCCAGATTAGTGTTACATAGGTTATAAAACACATAACTCTGGTTTTGGGCTGTTTTGACCAAGTAAGGGGAAATGGACTTTTCTAGCCCCTCAGAGCACAGAGATGTCTGGAGCCATAACAGTTCCTCAGAAAGCTACTTGTGCTACTTGGTCCTGTACAAGATTCGTGGTCACAGCGAGGAGTTGGCAGGAATAGTGCAAAGCTCATTGTCTGACTGCCTGCAGATGCATGTTAAGGGAAACGATATTTCAGGGGAATGACAGTGAGGAGCTACTAAATGCCTCATAAGAAAGGAGCTTTCTGTGCTCTGCAGTGGAGTTGACCCAATAATTTTACTGGTATAATAAATCTTAGCAGTGACATCAGGTTTTCAAGTTTTGTTCCCAAGTGGAAGAAGTAGTGTTGGTAATAATACTAGCTTAGGACTTTGTTGAAAGAGGTAAAACTGAAGCCTCTTGACCTACCTTTATTATCCCCTCTAATTTATAGGCAAACATGACCTTGTCCCCTCTTTTTGCATTCTTGTTCTATACTATCTAACCACTAGGTTTTGCAAGCTCTTTCAGTGTAAACTTTTGTCTTTTTCATAGTGAACTTTAATCATGAAGAGTTAAGTCTCTCATGGGTTGCCTTGCATTTAAAAATCGAACTATTGTAAGCTGCATGTTACTAACTTAGATGACCATGGAGTAGAATAGTGCAAACAGTAGAGTTACCAGTATGTGCTCAGATGTGTAAATGCCTGATACATGAGGATGTTAAGAAAGAGACAGTGGAAAGGGAATACCTCATCTCAATTTAAGATACTCAGTTAATCCTGGTGCAACTGTATATCATTAAGCAGAGAGCTGAACCATCTTCTTCAGGTGGGTGTTGTTAAAGTTGCAAGGTCAATTCAGGTTTGCAATGTCTAATGTATGGTTTGTAATAATCTCTTCATCTCTTTGCTTTCTATTCTTAATACATTTATTTTTCACCTTTTCCTTTCTATCTTCTTCTTTACTCTCCCCA
>JBCJKH010049077.1:0-25934 GCA_039877255.1 Loriculus beryllinus
ACTTGTCCCTAGCTGTCCTCCTTTCCCAGGAGACCCACAGGGATTATGGGGTGGATTCAATATTTTGTCAATGAATTGCTCCCTGGAGGTAGCTTAGGCAAGGGGCTTTTGTGTGCATATAAGCACTGCAAAAAATGCTGCCTCGGGGCTCCTATGCCTGCAGAGATTGACTCTCCTTCACATGGTTGTTGTGAGAGATGGGTCATGCCACGATCAAGGCACATTGGCACACCCCTTCTTTCGCCAGTGGATGACACACCAAGCTGGGAACACTGCATACCCCTGCAACAAGGAAACGAAAAAGAAAAATATTAAGGTACTTATCTATAAAACACATATGGGACCAGATTTATCTTTCAGGCTTGCAGTGCCCACAGTTTAAGGCCAGAAGGGACTATCAGACAGGCTGTTTAGTCTGACAACTTGCATATGTATCACAGGTCACTTAATTTTAACCACTTTTTCCTGCACTGAACTTAAGAGTTTGTGTATTCAAAAGGCAGTTCAGTCTTGATCTGGAGCCATCAAAACATGGAGAATCCATCACACTCATTAATCATCTTTGCTGTTAAAATGTGAGCCTTCTGTCAGGTGCATTGATTTGGCATTGTTTCTCATTTTGTCTTGCTTTGCCAGGTTAAGTAACCCTTTAGAGCCTGCCATTTTGTCCCTGTGAAGTTACTTACGAATTTTAATTCAGCTACCATTCCATCTTCTTTCTGACAAGCTAATCTCCAAGTCTCTCCTTGCAAGGCATTTCCTCTGGCCTGTGAATCATTTCGTAACTGCCTTCTCCACACTCCCATTTTTGCAATGTAAATTTTAAAGCATGGGCACTAGGGTATATGCTTTTCTGTTCAGGTTTCCCACATGTTCAGAGGTAGGAATTACACTCCCCTCCTGCCTCTGCTCTTATCAGCCGAATCACACATCAGCTTTTCCATTATTTCACTCAAACTGATGTCAGGCTAACCGGTACAGAAAAACACAGTTTAGCCACTCCCTCATTTGGAATTACTGGCATAAACTAGCCTTTGCCCAGTTTCCTGCAGGACTTCCAGCATATAGCAACTGCTTAGCATTAGTACTGATGGTCTTGTGATCCCTGCAGTCAAGTCCTTCACAGCCCTGGCCCCATAACCTCTCTGGAGGTACAGATATAAAGGCTATTCAGCACTCACTCTACCTACTAGCGAAAAGTATTTTCTGTCATTTAAAATGAGGATATAAATTGTTTCTAACTGCAAAACAGAAATGTGTATCCAGTGCATTCACTTTTTCCAGTCCCCATCCAATCCGATATCCCATCACTCTTTCATTCTTTCTCTTAAGAGTAAACTGTTTTGGTTTTAATTCTATTTTTTTCCTGGTACTTTTCACTTTCCTGATCAGTTTCCTATGTTTCATGCCTCTTGGTTACTCTTTCTTGCAGTCTCTCTGCCTTTTTTCCACTTGCTATACACCAGAGAAAAGAGAATATTTCTACATACTGTTTTCACCACATTTGAGGTCATTAACATCTTCAGGACTGCAAATAATACTTATTCTCCTTAGGGGACTACAGAGGATATCAACAACATCACTGACCAGTTACTAATATTCAGGGTTTTTTGTTGTTTAGTTACAATATTGTCCATTATTTTATAACAGTTTAATGTTGAATTATTTTACACTGCAGCTCAGTACTTTAATTTTCTCACCTGAACCTTGATATTCCACGATAGTTAAGCCTAGCTGAAAATTAAGGTCTGTCATTTTTGGTTGCATCCCCTGCTAATGCCCAATTACCCATGGGCTGGAATGAATTTGCCACCCTTGTCAAAGGTGACAAAACCCACTCACTCACCAAAATAAGGCTGTTCATTGCATACCTGTACAATGAGCAGATACTCAAACAAGGGAGTGTTTTCCTCCTAGGGAGGAAGGGATGGGGGTCCCCATGGAGCATCCACCATGGAAGGGACTGACCAGGAGCAGGGCAGCCAGGGGCAAAGAGGCAGCCTTAGCCTCTTTGCGAGCCATTGAGCATCTCCTGGGGTCTGTGTCAGGCAGGGCAGGGCTATGGGGAGCTGCTGCAACATCACTGGGGCAGGGGCTGACATGGGTTCCTGGCTCATGGGCACAGTGGGGTCACATAACCTTCCTGGAAGATGTTCTTACTGTATTATAAGGGCAGTTGATTACAATGCCCTAACAGTGAGCCTGCTCCCTCTCCTTTCTGCAGTTACACGAGCTTTGTTCTTCTGGCCCATAACCACTGACAGCAACACTGGTCAGCCTTGAGAGCAGTGTCCCTGCTGTGAGGCTATTCCACTCCATCTGGTTTCAGCTCCAAAATCAGCTCAGCCAAGGGGTGCACCCAGCCCCTGGCTTCCCATGTCAGTGAGGCCTCTCTGCTTTTCAAGGGGAAGCAATGTAGAACTGTGTTAACCTGAGTTGGGAGAGCATCGCAGATGCCTCCTTAGCAACAGCCAAAAACCAAGTTTCTTAATTTCCACTGGAGAGAGTTAAAAATGGTTCTGTAGATCCCTGGTAGATGAGGGTGGTTATTTTTAGCCTGGATGACCAAGCCTCAGTAGTGAAGATGCTTTAGCCAAGCTTTCTGAATCTGCAGGGAATCTTAGGCTTGAGGGTTCTGCTCGGAGTCATCTCTGGTGCTCCCCATTTTCAGCAATTTCTGTTCAGTCCCTCCTGCGAGGAAAGGCCAGGGCAGTTATGTGCTATTTCAGGAATAAGCCAAATATCACCACAGCACGTAATGGGAAAGCAAGCCCTCAGGGCGAAGTCTTTGTTATGAAATCAGAAATGAGGAAGGCAAATTTTAGATTAAATTGAAAAAAAACATTGAAATGCATCTAAAACCCTAAAATTTCCAGAAAAAGCAAAAAGCAGCATTTTACAAAAGCAGCATTTCTGAAGACTCGTGGAGATTATTGTTTCAGCATAATTTTGTTTAATCAGGTTTTGAATTAATTAATGTAATTAGTCACTAGGGGGGGGATAACTCGGACTGATTTTATGGAGCTTTTTTTGTGCTGGTTCAGATCTTAAAGCTTGATTTAAACATGGCTGGAGGGGCTTATTAACAGGAGTGATTAATGCTGCATAAAATTGATTACAACCTAATTTTAGCTGCAGAACCTCATTTCTGCCTGCTTTCGTCATGAGTAAGAGCAGTGACTTCAGACCAAAAGCAGTTTGGCTGATGGCTGAATAGCAGTGATGGCACTGGTGGCCTGCAGCCCTCACCATCAAGGAAGGCAAAATCCACCCTGGCTCACACTGCTGAAGAACTCTGGGCCAGACTGGGGTCACTGTGAGGGGACGATGCTTTGTCTGCAGATGGAGATAGAAAAATGCAACAAATCCTCTTTACTGACCGAGAAGCGTGCAGGTTTTGTTCAGTTGACTTCTCTACTCTGCACTGATCTTTTTTGATGACTTATATTTTCCTATTAATAACAGTACCATCAAAACACAGTAAGAATCTAATTTGAATTGTATGTCCCTGGATCTTGTTAAATAAAGCAGATGTGAAGTTTCTAAACAAGGTATCCTTGAGGTTTGGCTTTGAAAAAGAAGAAAGACGTTTGACACAGCCAATGACAGCTGAGTTTTTCAAAGGCTTAGCTCGACATTTCCAAGAAAAACAGTTCTTTCCTGATGAAAGGCTGCACAGGAGGAAATGTCATGTGGAAAGGAGGAGTTTGGATTTGTTTGGGGGTTATTTTCATTAAATAAGAAAGGAAGAAGTGAGGATCATAGACTCACAGAATGGTTAGGTTTGGAAAGGATGGGGAAATGAAACAAAAACTTAAAATTTAACAAGGATGGAGCATGTCTCCATAATGTCTGGCATAAAATCACCACAAAACCTATGTTAATTCATGTCCCTGAAATCAGCTCCTGCCACAAGATTCTCCTCCTTTTCCAATAAATTATTTGCACGCCTGCAACTTTCCAGTTTAGTAAATGAGGGGGTTTTGTTTAGGTTTTTTCCTTCTATTTATGCTAGTCCAAGACAGTGGGCACTGCCACCACATAAGTTGAAGACAAAGTAGGAGGCAAAGCACCTCTGTGTTGGTAGACCTTCTACCCATATGCCTGACACTAACTACAGGAAAGAACGTAAGCGAAGAGCCTGCAAGTTTTCAAGCCAACAGGCTCATTTCAGCAGCCCATCACAGCATGCTGAGGTCTGGATATCTGTCTCTAGCTGTGGGACACTTGCCCAAAGGCTGTTGCCTTGCCTGTGACTTGAAAGGGAATGTGCATGCGTGTGTGGAGTGTACCAGCAACACAGGGGCATGAGTGTGTGCCCAGCTCACACACATCAATGCCAACAGGCAACTGTGCATTTGTTCGTACTGGGGGAGAAGGAGGAAGAGCAGAAAGGATCAGCTCCCTGAGCACTTGCCAAGCCATCCACAAATGCCATGTGCTGTGTGCATTTCTTGTCTGATCAATTAGAACTAGTGCTGGATGAATATTATTTGCCAAATACATTATTTAGCAAATGTTGATCTTCCTTACTGAATATGCTGTTTAAATAATCATTTCTGCAGTAGCCTACCAGCTCTAGCACCATTCAAATACTATTTGCTGAATAATTTGAGATGAACAAAGACAAAATGCACTGAATAATTTATTAAAAGAAAAAATTGCTTCCAGTATTTGGTTAGCTCTAATTAGATCTTCTTTTTGGCTAGATTACACATGTACTTTCAAGTGCTCAGGCATGCGTGCACATAGGTACATATACAGCAAGCCAGGTTCGGGCACAACAGATTAGCACCACTTTACTTCAGTGACTTCATGCTTGAGGCATGGTGGCACATACAGGGTCAGGAAAAAGCCTCATAAGTAGAGTGAAAGAATGGATCTGAGTAAGAAACTTTGAATTTGAAATGTGATTTTCCCTGCAAAATGCAGGGTGTTATGCAGTGGATAAGGAAAAAAAGGAGCTGATAACTCATTTAGCTGGTGGTTTTAGGGCAACCTGAGAAGAAGCAAGAACAAAAAGAAATTCTGCTTCAAAAGTGGATCACTACTCCTCCATCTTTAACTAAATGCATGTAATGAAAAAGGATGTTAAATATGGTTGCTTGCAAGCATGGACTTTGCTATTTCACCTTCAAGTGTGGACAGAGAAGATCATAAGGGAGGGTTGGCAGGGTGTTTTGTGGTGACAGAATAAAAGCCCACTGCAGCATGATTTCAGGACTGCTGGAGCAGCACGCAGTCCCTAACTGTCTATAGGCGCAGATCATGTTCATGTGCTGTAGAATGGCTTTTTTTCCCCCAGCCTTCCTGGAATACTTCCAGTTATTCCCTTTCAACTGCAGGTTTTGTTCATCTTTAGAACAGGTTACACATGAGTTCCTAAGGCAAGGCGAAGCTTCGTTGACCACAGTGAGCTGTTAGACAAAGACATAGTGGCATCTTCTGCTGGTTCCCTGATTTTTCACAGCTAATTTGGAGGCAGGTATTTCAGGTAAAGTGTCAGCTTTAATTCACAGCCCCTTCAAAGCTACTTTCATATGAAGCTACGTAACCTTTTCGTGTCTGGTCCCTCCAGGTCAGGGTTGAGGGCAGCAGAAAGATTTTACTGACATCGCAGCTGTTTGCACCATACCTAACCACGTGGATAAGCAAAGGGCTATAATTTAGCCAAGATAACCTTTGCAATAACCTTACAAATGCTGACATAAACCATATGCACTGCCCAATCTCAGGAAGGCAAAGATAAACCTTACATAAACTCCCAAACTTTACAAAATTTACATGGTGGCATGTCCAGGACTATTCATAATAAAGAAGGATCCCACATTCAGGCCTAGATTTTAACCGCCCTCCAGCACAGGGAGTAGAAGGTCGTATCCAATAACATTTGATATGTATATCAAATGAGAAAAATAGCCAAAGCAGACTGGAAGGCATTGTGTACCTCGAAGAGAAAAAGCTTTCCTTGACTGTTTGTTGTCTGCATCTTATATTTAGATAGCTAAGCAAGATAAATGGGACAGATACGTAAGCAAATCAAAATGCAGTGATAAAACAGAAACCTCTAATTGGTCATCTTGAAGGACAAAGCTGCATCTTTTGTCATTAATTTGCTCCCAACTATTTTTTTCCCAGTTCTATTTTTGTAGAGCTCCCAGAGCTGCCCTAATGATAGAAAATAAGAATAATGGAGATAATTGGGAACATCCTCGATAACCCAATTCCAATGTCCCTGTGGAATGACTAGACACCTAAAGGATGTCTTCAGGACAGTGTCAGCTGGCATGAAAAGCTGTGGCAAAGGCATCAGAGTGAGGTCGCTCTATTTAAAAGGCTATTGGCACTTTCAGTCAATAAAGGTCTCTCGGCATTTCCTTTTATGTCTGACAGGTTTCTCTTTTTGCTCTTTATATATGAAGTGTTATCACAAATGCAATTCATTCCCTATTTAATCATCCTGTCTGTTCATGGTACATAGATGACACGTAATTTTGTAAGTAGGACTTAAGGACTGAGATTTCAGAGAACATTAGCATTTCAAGGCAAGACTAGGGAGTGGAAAGTCAACACTGTACTTAGGCATCTTGCTTGGGAGTTAGCTTATGACATTTCTGCTCTACCATAGGTGACTTTGCCACACAGATACGTGAACACAGCAGGAACATGTGAATGAGTGCCAGGGCAGCTGGGTAATGCCACCCAGAGCATCTCACATCAAAGCAAATGTAGGGGCAGGAAGGACTTTTTCTCACAGTATTTACTATGTCTTCTGATCAGTGTCCTCTTGCAGCACTGAGCAGGGACAATGGCGTGTCAGCTCCAAGGGAAGATACCCCTCTTGTCACAGTTCCCTGACTTTGCCAGGGTCCAAGCATGGTGCTTGGACTCCTTCTCTAGTAAGTGTTTTCAACAATAAATATGAGCATGTGTATTTCAGTATGTCACTATGTGGAGGGCCAAGTCAGGTCAGAGCTTGATGTTTGATTATTTTGCCATAAAGCAAGAGCTCTAATAATTTCAGGCTTGGATAAATAATCACTGCCCTTTTTTTAAAGGAATTTATTCACAAGAGCATCAAAATGGAAGTGACAGCAGTGGCAGCAAGTAAATTTCTGCTGCCTAATTGGGCCCAAAGAGAGTTTGGGGCCTGAAATGCCCCTTTGTAGATTGACAGAGAAGAGAAAAGCATACTAGGCACACGCACATTGACTTTATCAGTCCTTAAATTTCTTATTTTTGTACTAGGCCCTGAGATGCAAAACCGCTATATTCTTCCCTGCTTCTGTTCCTGTGTTAAAGGCTCGTCAGATTTGCAGTTGGAGATCTTTATTCATCAATATACTTGAAAACAAACTCACCAGGCAGTCTTTGTTGAGCTTGTTGAGTTCCTTTTCTTTCCCCCACCCAGAAACACAGAGCCAGCCCAGTAACTCTGCTGCCGCGTTTCCTAGGCAATCCTGCTCAATGCTGACCAACTTCTTGTAAAAGAGCTGCAAAAACGCCAAGTACTGGCTGCTGCATTTACAAATACACCTTGTTCCTTCACACTGAGAGCCCAGAATTTCACAGAGGAGCTTGTACATCCTTGCAGCACTCTCCTTTAAAAGGGTCCAGCACAGGCAGAGCTCTTTGTTACCATGCCATTGCTTATAAAACAAAACAAAAAAAGCCTTTAATTATTTCACTAGAAACAAAGGTATCTTCTGCTGGGATGTAGGAAGAGGTGCACCAAAAAATTGTTTGATCTAGGCTGCTAACCAAATAAGGATTGCCAGGCCTTTGAGGTTATAAAACATAGCATTTTAGATCACTGGGATTAAATAACTGCTTGAGAATAAAATTCCTTAGCTTAAAGGTTGATGGTTCTGCATGTCTTAAAGGATTTGGTTCTATTTTCAGACATCTAATTTTCACAACAAAAACTTCACAATAAAAGATGCGAGCATTAAAAATGTGAGGAAGGGAAAATCTAACCTCAGCCTCTATGTGGGATTAGAATATGAGTCTGAAGAGCATGAGGAGATCGAGGCAGCAGAATTTATCCTACAGGGTTCAAAACAAAGAAAGGGCATGCCAGGCTCCTATGTTTTTAAAAAGCTCTGTGGCTGAAATATATGAAAAAAGGTTCAATCACAGCAGAAAATTGACTTAGGTTAAAGGAGAAATTATCACTTTTGAAGACATAGAAAGCTGCAAGATCAGATTTGTCATCAGGAGTCAAACTGGTGAAATCTACCCTGCTTGATAGCAAAAATAAATATTAAGCACCCTTCCAAAAAGCAGCTTTACAGAAATTCATAATCCCCCTTCTATGGAGTTTCATTTCAGAAAGGGGCAATTCTGCACATGCTTTATCTTTTTCTGTGAATAAATTTGTTAAGCCTGAGAAGATGGACTCCATTATATGGTCCCATAGTCAGATAGCACAATATGGAGCTGTGGGATGTGTTATTATGCTGCAGAGATATAGCACAATTGCCATAAGTCTTCTCAGAAGGGTTGCAAATCCAGCAAGAATGGTAAAATTTAATCTTTTGTTAACTTAGCTTTGGTTATTGATTTCTCTGGCATTTTAAAATGAAGGGAAGAACCAGAAGGAATGTCTGACAGAAAGGTCATTAATTCAAAGCTGAATTCAGCTTCAAAATCCTATTGATGTTGCTGAGTACACCTCACATGCAGGAAATTTCCTGCACCCACAAAACCAGGCTTTGAGGTGAGCAGACTGTAAAGCTGACAGAGAAGCAAGTTATTACACGTACTTACTTATTCCAACCTTTGAGCTGGAGTAACAGCTATGATATTTGGGCTGTTACCATCAGTTTTGAAGGGTACAGGGGCTGCTGGATCTGTTTAAGCAGAAATCTGTGACCTGTACCTGACCTACCCTCACATTACCCTCACAAAGAGCGGGTGACCTTCTCTACTGCTGCAGTGCAAATTGGTAAAGATTATTGTTTTCTCTCGGGAAGGTCTCCAGGCATGCTCTGCTGTTCCCAGTGAAATACACTGTGGCTTTACCATTGATCACCGGAAGGCAAAAAGGAGAATTTCATTCTTCTGGAAAGAAATGCTCTCCAGCAATTTTCTTCGCCTTTTGTTTTTTTGCTATATGTGCCTGTCCTTTCATCTGATTTACTGAAATAATCCCAGTTTTCTCTGCAAAATGCTTTTATTCAATAAAAGTTTGTCCTCTTACAGCTTCCTTTGTGTTTGCTGGCCTTGACTTTATTGCTCTGTTGGCTGGCAACAAGGTCTGAACTCTGTGCAGTCCCTCCCTGTGCAATGAAACACTCAAACATACACTTTACTCGCAGGTACTAAGGCTAGCACTGCCCAAGCTTGACTGAACACCCTGTGCCAAGCTGGATGGGGGTCTCTGTTGAGTTTAGCAAGGTAACTTCACAGGAGCATTACAGGCAAAGGAGGTACCTCCTATCTGAGCTAGGCATAGAGAGTAAAGCCCACTCTGCAGAGTATGAAAATGGTTCAATATGCCACCTTGCGCCCTGCAGGACAGAGTAGCCCTGCGTCAGAGAGAAGGACCATCAGCCCCATGTCCTGGCTGTGACTGTGTTCAGTTCTGGGCCTCTCACTACAAGACAGACATTGAGATGTGAGAGCAGGTCCAGAGAAAGGCAGCAGAGCTGGTGAAGGGCCTGGAACACACGTGTGATGGGGAACGGCTGAAGGAACGGGGGTTGTTTAGTCTGTGAAAAAGGAGGCTCATGGGGGACCTTATTGCTTTCTACCACTACCTGAAAGAAGGTTGTAGTAAAGTGGGGTCAGTCTCTTCTCCCATGTAACAAGCAATAGGACAAGAGGTAACAGCCTCAAGTTGCGCCAGGGGAGGTTTAAATGGGGTATTACGGAAAAGAAAGTTTGCCAAAAGGACTATCAAGTATTAAAAGAGGCTGCCCAGGAAAGTGGTGGGGTCACCATTCCTGGAGGTATTTAAAAGACGTGTAGATGTGACACTTAGGGTCATGAGCCAGGTCTGTTGTCGGATTTGGTTTAAAGTCTTTTCCAACCTGAACAATTCTATGCTTCTATGATTCTGTGTTTAATAAGCAGTCTGACACTAATCATGTTGCCCTGTTTCAGTCCATCAGGGTGCTGCATGTGGCCCTCACATAGTTAATCCTCTTGTACTGCTGTAGGAAAGGGACCACATGCTTGACACCAATGGTGCAACCCTCGGGTACAATTAAACATCAGGAACTACTCAAACATTTGTAAGGTTTCCTTTTCATGCACATCTGTTTGTTGACCTTTGGGAGAGAAGCTCTTTCATGGCCAGTTTTCGGTGATAAGAAACTACTATCACAAAAAGCCGCTGTCACAGCTGGCATGATACCAAAGACAGAGCTGGGAGATTGAATTGTTGCTGGAAGGGGTTCGTCCTAGTCCACATGGGGCAACTGTGGGAAGTTTGTTCTGCTGTCACCCTTGTTTTATCTGTTCAGCGGGTAAATAAAGGACTTCAATCTTCGAGGCTGCAAGCTCAGCAGCTTTCTGCAACACATCATTCACTTGGAGATAAAAACAACTGTGGAGAGTCCCAGATCTCTGGTGCAAGCTGTTATTTGATTTATTTATTGGCACAGGGCTCTAAAACATGGTAGGTGCTTTTCTGCAGATAGGAGGAGACACATTTCCCTAACTTTGAAGGGCTGACAGCAAAGATGTAGTGTACATAAAGGACACTAATACAGAAACAGAGAGACAGAAAGAAAGCTCTCAACAGATTAAGTGGTTGCTTATGGTTGTTATACAAGTCTTGGCTGTTGGAACACAGAGATGCATATGTACACATATGTATTCCTTATGTATGCACCTCTGTACTGAAGACGTCATGTGTATAAACAACAAATGAAGGCCTGAAGATTTATGTGATGGGAATTATGAAAAATCCAGCATTTCCTGGCCAAGGTACCAGATCTAACCATGGCTTTAAATTATTACAGTGCTCAAAATTGTACAAAAGTCTGCAATCACTGCAGAAAGCAATCTACATGCAAGGGACACAACAGGCATGGCTCTAAAGAGCAAAACTGTCTTCCCTTGCCCCATGAGTAGTGTCTGCATGTGAAAAAGCAGACCCTTGCTCAGTGAGCAGAACAGCACACATTGGAAGGTGTGCAGGGTACCAGCCGGCTGCAGGCACCAACTACTGAATTACCTCTGATGAAGCTGCTGCTCTGCAGACGGTTTACCATAACTGGCTCACCTGTGAGATCTCAACTAGTTACTCTACTAAGCCCATTTATAACTCAGTGCATTGATTGCCTTCTTTTTAACCCTTTCTTCAGACCATCGAGAGTAAAGGATGCCGTTTTGCCTCTTGCCCTTGATGTGAACTTCTAATACCAGAGCATCTTGGCCAGGGCTTCTTCTGGCCTTTACTTTGTGTTGTTGCCTTTTCAAGAAACCAGCTGAGACTTGTGTGTGCTTTTTTATTTAAAATATGCAAGAAATAATACTATAGGCAGGGATGTAAAAATTAAACAGATGCCAAATTTCTCATCTAAGGGGACTGGTGGTAAGTAAGAGGTGTTTGAGGGTATTTCTAGAGGGTTGTGACACTAGCTGCAAGCACTGAGAAGACCATCTGAGTTACTGGCTATTATTTAAGACTTTATACAATGTAATGGTTTCCTTTCTTCCTGAGATTAAAGACAGAAAAAGCAATACTGTCTCTTTAGACAGTAGTGATCAACATTTAAAGCCTTTTTTGCCACCTGGGCAGAAAAGCCAGGTATTGACTGACTAGATCCTATAAGTGGATGAGAAGAGATGCTATGCTGACCCATCAAAATGCCACAGTCATGGCACAGCCACATCCTGTACTTGCCATGTGGCAGGGAGTGGGCAGGACAGGACACTGCTGGATATTTCCCATTGTGGATTTAGTGGCTGCACATGAGCTAATGATGGCAAATCAAAAAGTAAGATTGCAGCCTTACCAATTTGTCTGACCCTTTTGTATGGTTTTCTCAAGTGAAAGCCTTAGAAAGGGCTCTGGGCTTGTGGCTTTTGCCTAAGAACAAATGCATGTCCTTTGCGGTGCCTTAAAACTCAGGCTGTGTCTGCTCTTGCTCCCCCATTGCCCCCCTCCTTCCCTGTAGGCTGAAGTCAGGCAGCAAGCAGTGACTCCCAGTGCTTGACACCAGCGAGCACCTTGTACTGACTCAGACAGGAGCAGCTCCAACTCAAACTCAGGTTGGGAAAGGAGAGCAGCAGGGCGGGTGAGATTTACTCCCTAACCACAACCTTGCGCTTCGGTCTTTCTTCAGCCAAGCACTCTGCTTCTTCCCCTTTCGAAGTAAACCCCTGGTTACCAGTGAAGTCAGAGAGAGCTGTGCCTTTAGCCTCACTGGGAACAGGAGCTGGCCCAGGGCCCAGCTGGACCCTCTGCTTTGAGGTTGCACTCCTGGAGCTGCAAAGCTGCCACCTAAATTTTAACCAAAGGTAAATTTACCCAGCCCTCTCGCAGCTGAGTTTCACACTGATGTCTGATACCTTCTTGCTGATACAGACTGACATGCACTGGACCACACAGGAGCCACCACTGCACCCCTGAACCTCTTTCTCGCCTCCTCCTCTCTCTGTCCTTCTGCATCCCTCCCACAAGTGGCAGAGCCCTCACCACCCACTGGACTCACAGCCTGGGGCCAGCTGGGGCTCAGCGCTTGTGCTAACACACCCGCCTGCTTTCCAAACTGCTTTAAGGATTTAACCTTTCCTCTCTGCTCTCATTCCAAGGTTTTCCCTCAGGCCTTTGCCACCAGGAGTCTGGATTACCACTGCAGCTGTAGCCTTGCCTCCTGAAAATTCCCACGGAACAGTCCTCATCCTGGCTTGCTGATTGGGTTGCTTCACCCTACTCTGGGGTCCTCTCTGCTGAATATAGGAAGGCACAAGACAAGATACGTTTCAGTGCTCACAGTGCAAAGCTTGGCAGTGCCCCAGTCCTTCATCTTTACACGTAGAAGCATCTGTACAACCTCTCTTCACAGCATCTCCTGGTGTGATTTTGCAGGGACTACGTTTTCTTCCCCACCCCACATTCATCTCACCCTGTATATGATGCACGCTGTGGGCAGCAGAACAGCCCTCTTTCCCTAACTACATTGTGACTGCTGCATCCAGCCCTGGTCCTGGCTCAGAACTCACAGAAACTATCAATCACTCCTGACTCATCTCAGCACCGTTTCCAGCGTGACAGAGTCTCTAGCTCCACAAGAAAATCACTGCAATATATTACTAGCATGGAGATGGTTTCCCTCTGCAGGAAAATGCAGACTCAGGTGCCTAAGGCAGCAGTGCTCTCCTGGAATGCTCATTTCCCTCTTGCAATTTACCTTGTTGCCTCATGTTCTCCTTATCCATCATCCCTTCCTCCATTTTGCCTTTACTTTAGCTCCCCCAGCCATCTCCACCTGTACTGGTAATGGCTGCATAATAACTCTACCAAAGGATTTGCTTTCTTTTGCAGATAGTCTCTCTATAGTCTAGCTAAGTCAAATTTAAGCCTGACAATGAGAACTTGACGAAAATATAGAGAAAAAGACCTGGAAGAAGAACAGGTCTCCTGTTGAGCATGGGTAAGGTTCTGTTGAATGTAATACCAATATGAATTTTGCTCATTCTGGTTTGGTTTGGGAATTGGGTTGGTTTTTCATTTATATGAGCTTCAATGGAGGTTAAACGCTCACTGCAGATGCACTTTTTTATACATGCTTCTTACAGTACAGTATTTTTAAATTAAAAAAAAAATATATATATATTCCTTTGGAGAAAATAACCTTCCATTTGGCACAAAATACGGCCCTGGACAACAACCAGATCTTGCTTTCTTTTGCACAATGTCTTATGCTGCTTCCTCCCTTCTCTAGAAAATGCGCAATGAAATATAAGTAAATATATGTTTTATTTGTGCTGTGAAACTTCTTCTCATGAAAGAAAGAAAGCCTGTCTTTTATAGTTCCTGTAGTTATAGCTGAAACATGTGTTTCCAACATAAATCAGAGCGATATAACTATTTGCACATCTTGTACAGTGCCTTTTTGTTCCTCCTACAGAAATCTCGTATAAGATCCAATAGAAAATAACTCTTTTACATCCACCTAAGAAGGCTATATTCTCATTTGTAGTCAGCAAATAGAAACATGAGAGCAGATGATGGCAAAGGAAAGTGGGGGCTGCAAACCTGGGATGTTTAGGAGGTCTCCCTTTGTGCAACACACATTTTGGTGAGGCTATGAAACCATTTCATCATAGGGTACCAACAGAAGCACAGACCAGATTTACCCAGCTGGGTCACTGGAAGGCACAGTGCCAATACCCAGGTTGAACCGCATATGCTTTGATCATGGGTAGTAGATCCGGGCTGGTTTTCCATCCCTGTGATGGGAAAAAGTGTTGGCATCTCAGATGTTACAGAGAAGGAGAAGCAGACATCGCTAAATGGTCTCTCAGGTCAGCTTTGCTGTAGTGTCCCACCCGGGAACCCAGTGCCCTCCAGTTGAGTAATAAGGGAGGCATGTTTTGAGAAAGGCAGCTGTGATGATGCAGACATCCTCTGGCTGCTCCTCTTGCTGCAGGGGTAAAGTCTAACCACAGCCAGACACAGTTGTGATGAGAAAGAGGAGCACCAGGGCCACACAGCCTGGGCTCAGGGTGGAGGAGCTGCCTGGCTGGCTCCTTGAACAGAGTCTTAGAGCATCACTGTCTCACAATGCTAAAGCACAGCACTTCCTGCAAATGTATGACCACAAAGTGAACTGGGAAGAGCTGTCGGCAGCAAGAATGGCAAGAGGAGGTGGGGCTGTTTGACTTGGCTCTAGGATACTGGTAAACTAAAGGAAATGTCAGTAAAGGTAAAAATGTCGCTCTAATAATAGTAACTCTGTAGTAATGCTGCTCCCTCTTTCATTCAGAAATCCCAAACGCTGGGGTGATAGGAAGAACCTTGTTTACCCATTGGTGGAGGGTGGACACCTCTGAAAAAACACAGAAACACCTAGGGAATGAGTGCAGAGCCCACAGGAAAGCCCTGGAAACACCAGGCTCCCCTTCATTTTCAACAGTCAGCAGCAGGAGAGTTTGAGCCTTGCAAAAAGGCAGAATGAGGGTTTAGGTCTAGCCTGTTCCTGGTGCATCCAGTTTTAAATCAGATGATCAGGAATATGGGTATTGCTTTCTGTGGGGCAGTAAGAACATAACCTTCTCCAAGTCTGCTGTGACATGGAGCAGTGTTTTGCTGTCTCTGGTGAATGAAATTGTGCATCAGCCAAACAACAATCAGCTGTCCTAAAGGTTTTGTTTTCTTGCCTTTTAGACCTTAATGATCCACTTCCCAGAACCACACTCTCAGGTTTGACACCTTGGAAATGCCATGAGTGGCTCTGTGGAAGCCCTGTTCTGAAAGTATGCCCGTGCACCACTATACCAACAAGTTGCACTTGTGCCCATGGAGCTGCCAGGGTGCCTGGGGGTGCTGAGAACTTGCTGCTCCTGCTGGAGCTCACTCACAGGAACTCTGGGACAGTGATGGTGACATTGCCAGGACAGAGTGCCATGCACGGCACAGCTGCTCCCTGTCTCCTGGCCTGCAGCACATGCTGCACTCGGCTGGCACACATGTGGAAGCAAACACCTTCGAGAACACTCCTTTATCATACCCTGAAGAGAAGCCTCCCTGCACTGAGGATGCTCAGCACTTCTGAAAAGCAAATGCACAGCTGGGAAAGTACATAGACAGACATGCGCTTTTTTCCTCAGCCAGGGCCAATAGATGTTTCCAGTAGAAGTGACACATTGTTTGGTTTTGTTTGGAAAGAGCTTGGGGACCGAAAATGTGAGGTACAACCAGCATGCACTTATTAGAGATGCCCATACTTCTGACTATATGTCAGAGCTAAGAGTCAGAGTTAATATCCTGGCAGTGAGCATAGAGACAGCTTGCACCTCAGAGAAATGTTCTTAGACAGTAAGCAGTTTATGTGCTGTTTAAATTTGCAAGGATTTTCTCTGCAACCACAAACATAAGCCTGCATGTGTATAAAGGGTTGAGAAGTTGCCGTATGATTCTTCAAAGATGAAAGACACTAAGCCAACATGCTCCAAAGTTTACCAAGCAAATGCATACAGGGCTTTTTCTTCTGTTGTTCCTGCTCCCTGCACATCTTGCACTGTGTGATTTATTTATTAAGAATATTATGTTCGATTCAGCTTAGCATAAAACCAGGGAAAGAAGAAAAAGAGGAAGGCAATATATGAGTGACTTCTCGCTGCTGACCTCTGTTGTCTTCAGCTTCCTGTTAGGACACACGCATACAAGCAGAAAAGCTGTGTGAGCAAAAAGGCAAACAATAAAGTTCTATTAGGGAGAAAGCATTACCACTGTGTACTGGAAGGTACATTGAAATCGATGTTAATAGCTTCCTTGGAAAGAGTTTACAAGATAAATGCTCCTGAGAATTGACTAGCAAATAGATGGTCTGACTCACAGGAAGAGGCTGTAGTGTTTTGTGGCTACTTATCTACTTACTGTACCACCTGGATGAGATAAGCAGAGATCTCTTTTTACTGAGCTAGAAAGATGTCAGTTCCAATGTTTCCAGTGCTTATAATTTATTTCTGAATCTGATTCTTATTTCCCCTTAAAGCTTTTTTTACTTGGAGTTCTGTAGGTATATCAGAAACAGAGCTTTCATTTTTTGCAAGGAGGAGGTTTGCAGTTCTCATGTTTTATGAGGAAAATATTTTAAATGAATCCCAAAAGCTATCCCCCTTCCCAGCACTGGCAGAACTTTGTTAGCTAAAAATACATCCACTATCAAAGACCAAGGAAGCAGTTCAGGAATACCTGAAAAATTCAGGACCTTCACATAATACAGCCACAGGGGGACTAACCTCCTCCCCAGACTGAGGTGTGCCAGGACACATCACCTGCTGCTGGTGGACAGACAGCAGTGGCAGAAAAGCAGTAGAGTCCAACCCCAGCTGTTGGATTCTACAGTTTGGAAGCAGAAGTTGTAGTAATATCATACCCCATTAGCCACTACGTGTTGAACTGATGGCCAATGCCAATGGCTGTCATCAGAAAAAATGATACCAGTGCATTGCTCGGTCAGTGCTAACGAGCCTTGAATAATCTAATTTTTCAGGATAATTAGGCTGTCCCATCTTTAGGCTTGTACCGCAGCATCCTGCCTCTACAGCACTGAAACACAGTCTTGTCCTCCGTTATCCCCAGGATGCTCAGCTTATTCTATAAAGACATCCATAGTGTGCACCAGCCAAAACTCTGTGACTCTCATTTACATAGAGCTATTTCCCTAAATTATGATCACAAGGGCTGTATCCAGATTAGAAAACAAATAGATCAAGGACTGCTTTCTGACACTGAGGGCAAGTGGCCCACATTGGCCTGGCTAAACTCTCTTTCTCAGGATAATGAGATGGCTGCCTTCAAGCTGCCTGAGTCATCTATATGCTTATATATGTTACACCTTGGCTGGATCCATAACTCTAAGCAAACTATTCAAATGAGCACTCAAATTATGCCTCCTTTTTCCTAACAGGCTTCCTGGATTGAAATCTCCTTTCATACTGGCATAAGCCAATATTATAAAGCACAAAGAGAACGCTAAATAAAGCCCTGTTCTCCTGTGGCGCAAGCGTCTTTTCACTAGATGTCTAGGAAGAAGACTTTTTATTTCAATTTGTTTTCTTCTCCATTTTTCAGTTTTGCAGTCAGTAAAATTGTTAGTCTTGTTCAAACACAATTCACAGAGTGCTTTCAGATGAATGATAACTTGTTGTAATGTATCCACCTTAGCATCTTGACCTTGCTTTCCTTGACATGCCAGCATAAATCAGTGAAATCACTATCTAAAACCAGCGTGAGATCAAAATCAAGTCTATGTGCAACGACCATTATTAAAGAGGAAAAGAAAGTGCTTCCTTCCCATTCTATCACATAGCATCATTTGCCAAACAACATGCCATGTTGCCTTGAGGCGCATGATTAATGCCAATGCAGTTCCAATAAAGCTTACAAAGCACACCGCCCCTGTCTCCCTGGAGAATTAGCAACAACAACGAGCAAAGCCTAAACGATGCTGTTCATCTTTCAGTCACCAGGGACTCCTTATTTCTGAGTATTAATATTTATTTCTTTTTCAGAGTAATGACATTTCCTAGCAGTGAATGTTTTTATCAGCTGGCTACATCCACAAGACACTGAGTGGTCATTTCAGCTTTCATCTTGAAAGGAATTTGCCTTGGAGTGCAACTGCCATTTCCCTTTTTCCAATTTGCTTATTCTCTTATTTGCATATTGGTTTCCAATTTGTTGTGGTCTGGGTTTTCTCTGCTGTAAATACCAAGCCCACCTCCTTTGCTGGGGCAAAGGGCTTTCTGTCAGAGTTATCTAAGGTATCCTGTGTGTCATTCATGCACAGCACTAGGTACAAGTCCTTTTGTGACTGGTATAGTGGCCAGTCAGGGCTAGAACTGGTAGAACATTAGAAAGGAACAAGACTAAGCCTAAATTTATACCAAATTCTCTTTTACACAAAATACTCTTTATAGAAATCTGGCAGTGCAAAGAGACCTTACACTGCCTACAGATATTTAAGGGCCATTTCCAGTGCCAGAACATTGGAAATCCCTCATTGAAGGATCAGCTCCCAACTCTCAGGCATTTGGCCTCACTCTGAAGTTATAGTTTTGACCCACTGTGGCTTTTATTCCTGGATACTTTACCATATGGATCAAGGCACTTCCCAAACTAAGCATTTCACTGCCTCCTCAGATGCAGCCATTTGCAGTGATTGTGTGTGGGGTTAACAGTAACATATCTAAACTCTGAAGGCTGAGAAGTAAAAAATTACCTTTTCCCTTTGATCCTCCAGAGGCCATTTCTGGTATGCAAACAAATGTAGCTGCTCAGCCTAACATCTAGCAGAGCTCTTAAGAGTTCAGGAACCACAGTCTGCCCAGTGGCCACACATCACCCTTCCCAGGCATGGAAGTGTGGGGTGCGTATTGCTGGCATGCTGTGGGACCCGACCAAACCTCCAGCCTCAGGCTGCTTGGATGGATGGAGCTGGTGGGCTTACAGCACAGAGGCAAGGCTGCAGTGTACTGAGAACAATATATATACTTTATTCATGTGTGGTGTGCCTCGTTCTATTCTCTGATAGATAAATAGATAGCTAGAGAGTGTGAGGGCATCAATAGCATGCTTTCTTTGAGTGAATGAAATATGCTTTCATTCACAATTGACTAAATCAAGTGTGTCTATTCTTTCTTTTACCCATTATTGAACATGCTTATTAGAAAATCATTGCTGATCAGGCCAGAAGTGATTTTTATAAAGGCTTCTAATAAATCTCCTAGCTGCAGTTGCCTAGGAGCCCTGCATACACACCGAAGACCAACAGGGAATCAGGCACTTGAATATTTGGTTGTTCAGCTCTGGTGGAATAAATAGAAATTCAGTATGTTTTGTTCTGTCAGCAAGATCTGACATGATGCAAGACACTAAAAGTGTACTCAAGTCTAATGCATTAGTGCATTAGTTGAGTATGTACAGGTAAAGAGGGAGCGTTGTTTCATTGGATACATGAATCTTAAAGGAGTGAAGAGAACTGCTTTTTTGCAACACCATCCACTGTCAATTCCTGGAGGCAGAAAACCAGAAGTGATGAGCCAAGAGTCTGATCTAGTGTGGCAGATCCATCTTTACCGTGGGAAAAACAGATACTTCACTATGAAATGACATCATCTTTAATAGTGTGGGATCTGTCACCAGCAGTTGTAAACAAAGACTGATTTACAAGCCAAGCAGCCTTCTTAGACAGCAAGACTTGATTCAAATATGCAATCCTAATGTGTTGGAGAAAAGATCTTAAGGTACCCTGAATTTATGTAATCCCTCCCTGGGGATGGGATGTTGTGCATTCACAGCCCCCCAACACAACCTGTCTCTTGCTGTAGGGCTGTGCCTGTCGGGCTGTGCCTGTCAGGCTGTGCTTACGTGATCTGCCAGCCCCTGATCTCCCTCCTGTATAGTCACGAAGGGGGAGAGTGACAGAGGTGCTGCCTTGCAATTACAAGGGTTGTCCTGCAAATCACCCTATGAGCCAGCCCGCTCCTTAGGGACCACCAAGAGCCATGGCCTTATGCACCAGCAATGTATGGTGTGTGTCCTTCATGTCACCCAGTACAGTGCTATCTCACAGAGCACACAAGGTGATTCTCAAGACAAATGTGTTACAGCATCTCTCTGAGAGTGTGGTTGTGTGCAGATAGGAGAAAATTGTCATCATAAGACAAGTTGCTCATTATGTCAATGCTTTATAATACTAGTGCCCAACTGAGCAATCGTAACAACATAGGAGTGGCTTTATTTGTCTTAGCTGAAGTACCTACAAATTTGACATAAGATAAAACAGCATAGGTCTTCTCATATTAAAATAGCTTATATTACTAGACTGCTACAAATTTACACCTGAAACTTTAGCAAATATATTTATGTGCCAGGCTTTTATTTCCCCAAAAACCCAGCAGCATTTCAGAGAGGGACTCAAAATCATCTCCTGTCAGTTTTAGAGACTGTTCCCATGAAGTGGTTCTTCATTAAATAAACCCTAAGAACAAATAGGAGGCAGATGACCCTTTATGGAAGAGTATTACTGATGCTCTTTACCCTGCGGGAGGGTAACAGCTCAAAGCTTAAACAGCTAGTGCTGCACTTGGATTTTGAAACACTGCCACCTCACGTCAGTTTAGCAAGGAGGCACAACCCAGGCCAGCTTCCCAGTGCTCTTGGTAGAGGCTCCTCTGGTTGCATGCCTGTCAGCATACGGCACGGCAGCCTCGCTCCCAGAGGCACTGTTGCCCACATTATTGTTGTTATTTTTTAATTGAAAATCATTAATAATGTCCATACCTCTTTACAAACCCAGAGCCAACATATGCTCCCCTTTGGCAGGTTAAGCATCCAGAAAACGTGAGCTATAAAGTTGGATACTAGTATCTGCTATTTCGCAATGGTACCTGTGTTACACTGAGTACATTGACATCTCTTGAGAAAGAAGCAGAGGATCATCCATTCTTCTTTATGGCCCTGCAAGGTGTCAGGGGAAAGCTGGACATGGACAGACACCACTGGGCTGCTGAGGCCACATCTCCAAAGGAGAGCTGCCCCTGAAGCTGGCTTAATTTTCATATCCGACAGCAGAGCTTGATTTATTGCTTTATTTCCCACTGCTTCTGAGTAAGAACTGAAGTGTCTCCCATATCAGGGAGACAACTGGAGAGTGACCTCTGGCATAATCATTGGGTTTAGTATAGAGCAGAGTGTTAAAATAGGTGCTGTGGTTTTGTAGTCAGTAGAATACTTCTGTATATAATAGTTTGGCTATCCAACACTTCTGCAAAATGACTGTTTTTTTATCTGAAGGCTATTGTAGAAGGCAATTGTGAACTATCAGCTGCACAGTGTTTGTGCACACATGAGCGGAATTAGGTGGGCCCATGGCTAAAGCTCCCCCAGCATACTTTCCTGCCGACCCCCAGTCAGTCTATATCGGCCCATCTTATACATGTCTGTGTATGAGTTATTCACACACACAGAGTCAGGCCCTATTTCAATGCTGTAATGTGCCCAGTTCAGCAAACATGCCTGAGCGTGTGTTTTAACTTCATGCTCTTAACACTAGGCAAAACGACATTTTATGCTCACTTTAGGAGGCATAATTCTCTCTTCACCTCAAGTAGTCACCTGCTTGATCACCTCTTCCAGCCTCTCTGAGACAGCCCGGCACCTGCAGCGCCTGCAACACGTTGTGCAATGAGCGCACCGAGCACTGAAGTGCTCCTCTGGCTCCTGTGAGCACTCGGTGAGGACACTCATGATGCTGGTAGGCTCATTCCCCGGGCCCTGGGGACTGCAGCCCTGCTCCAGCACCAGCCACCTGGGAGTAAGCAGTAAGGGGATTGCAGAACACAGGAAGGGAATCCAAAGTGAAACGGGACAAGTGTGGGTAAATACAGCCTGGAGGAGCCGTGAGGTGGCACCAGGGAACTGCACAGCACACGGCAGAGAGGGCAGATAAGGGTTCTAATTAAAACAACCCTTAGGCTCTAACCAAGCAGCCCCAGTTCTGCCCAACCAGCCCAGACTCACAGCACATATAAACAGGCTTGAATGTTTTGTCAACAGTCTGGAGGAGTGGATTGAGGGCAGAGCAGCATCTCAGTGCTGAATAGAGAGGTGTTTAAAATCTGCCTTATATTAGGGAGATGCCTACACACTTCACAGAAGGGGTATCAGGGACGGCCTCAGCCCCTGGGAAGCTGTGTTTTCTAGTCACCACTCACCCTTAAGAGTGTCTCCATGGACAAAACTCTCTCATTCTTAATCCAGAGGAGGCTCCTGCATGGAAAAGTTGGTAGGGTTGATGGTAGGAGCCCATCACAACCCAATTTCATGACAGTTTAAAATGTCATGGAGTCACATCCTGCAGCAGCAAATGTTTCAGAGCTAGAAATGAGAATTTAAGCCATGGAAAACCGAAGAATAATCTGCTCATTGGCCCCTGGGCTCTAATCTGTTAGTAGCTGCCTTACTTAAGTCATATAGCACAGTGATTTATATTTCCCATTACCTTACGAAAGGTACCAGTTTTCATTATTTACCTAATCGGATAATCCTTCCTGACATTCTGCCTTTATTATGGGACGGTTCATGACACGTTGTAGCTGCTTTGGGCCATTCTGTTAATCTCCAGTACCCAGAAACCTGGATTACACTTTTAGATGTGTAATTTCCAGGTGGAATAGATACAACTGCCATTCCCATCCCTCCATGCTAGGGTTGCTTGTGCCCTCTGTACAGCTAGCTCACAGGGGTTTCTGCAAGGAATTAGCTCGTCTGATGTGGTCATTTTCTGCTTTCTTTCTGACAGTAGATTATGAGAGGAAGAAGAACCAAAATGAAGACCTGGACTTCTAGAATGGTGGTTTGCAGATATCCACACTTGAAATCACATGGTTGCGTAAGTAGGTGCAGTTAATACCGTTGCCTGAATAAACAGGCTTCCCTGCTGCAATAGGACAAGCCTCCCATGCAGGTATGTAAAAGCTCCTCTTATTCAGTGGGAATATCTGGTAGTAGATGGATTAAATAAAACAGAAACTGAGCTGGGAGGAGAGGAAGGAGACAAAGATAGGAAGGAAGCAAAGCTAGCAAAGCTAGGAATTAGGTCCAGTGATCTGTTGCTGTGCAAGCTGAAGTGGGAGGAGAGGAAGTGGACCATTGTTTGGGTTGTCAGGAAGAAAAGAAAATAGGAGCAAAGAGGGAAAAACAATAAATATAGATTTGTCCAAGTACTCTTTGAATCCACAAAACAGTTTTGAGATTGAAATCAGACCAGGACTTATCTACCAACTCATTACAGTACAGACAGGAGGAGTGATGATCCCGGCTCCAAGGCAAGCTGAGTCCTGGCATCTGAGAAGCTCCCCAGTGAAGCATATACAGATGCATGCACATGCATGCATACACATGCACACGCAAGCAAACAGCGAGCACGCACATATACACAGCATGACAGGAAAATGTTCAGAATTGCATTTAGCGTCTCAAGAAACCTAGGGATTACAGATTGGACTGTGAAAACAAATCTGTGCAGCCTGTACTGGTATTGAAAATATATGCCCAGCAGCCGCTTGGTTGCCATCTGTCCTTGCGCTGAATACCAAGCAGGAGCAATCCATATATGTTTGCCCAATTGCAATTCTGCTCACCTTAAGTTTGGGAGAAGCAGAAAACACGGTCAGAATGACAAGCTGACAGCAACAATATTGTAACAATATGCTGTGGGAGAAGAAAAAGGAGAGAAAGAAAGGGCACTTCCAAAAGAGATCAAGATGTGATGCTGACATTATCACACTCCAGGGAGAGAGCTGAAACCATGCAACTTACTTCATTTTAAAACTTTAGGTTCATTCAGATTTCCATTCCCAAAAGTAAGCAGTCAATTTCCTTTCTCCATGAATAATTCAGCCTACCTATGTATTTACTATCTCACATGTCATCTCCACCTTAGTGTGTAACAGTTCATATCGGACAATATCCTCAACATTCTGGAAAATATCTTTCTCTTTCTTTTTACAAAACATTTGCAAATTTCTTCAATTTCTAGATCAAAGCTATTGGAGTGAGTCCAGGAAAAGTAGAGGCTTTTTAGCCTGTGGCTGTATATCAATCAGCAGGTCACCAAAGGTTTCTGGATGAAATGTTAACACTGCTTGGGAAGACGCCTATAAGTTACTGAACATTTCAGCACAGGAAGAAGGAGGTAAAGAGTGACTCAAATCAAATCCAGGATTTCTTGATTTCAGTAACAGAGAACCAAATCTCTTTACAACTTTGCCAAAACTGATGATTGAAGGCACATGGAAACACATGTCATAGCTTAGCAAAGCTGTCCCTGAAGTCCATGAAGATATCCTTGTAAGGTTTTCGTGGTCTTTGGCTCAGACACAAAATGCACATGAAGTACTGATCAGAAAAAGGACTGCAGAAATCAGCAGAGAAATGAACCCTGGGCAGACTGATAGGTTAGAGATCAAGATAAACTGGTTGTGAGCTTCTCCAAAATGCAGGTGGGAAGAAGTTTTTTATTCCCAGAGGAAAAGGCCCTGAAAATTTTGAAGCCAAGTCTAAATTGTCTCAAAATTTGGGAGATATTTGTGTTTGAGATTTTGTCTCACATTCACCCTAAGTATAAATAAGGGGAGTACTGAGGGAAGGGGTCCTTTCAGTAATCTAGTCACTAGTGCTGAGCACAAGCTAGAGCAAACTAGAAATCTGAATCAGATCCCAAACTTTGTGTTCAAGCTTGAAATTAAATTTCTTCCCCACTAAGTTCTAGTATCTAGCTCTTCCAAGTGTGAAATAAACCACAGTAACTGAGCCAAGAAAATCAAAAGAAGACACCCTTCTCATGCCAGGCTGGTGATGATGGGATGAGAAGCTGCTTGTATGGGACAAGCTGGCTTTATACTCTCTGCAACTTATAAAATAAAGGTCTAGCTATGCTAGAATTTAGATTATAACAAAAGTATAATTTGCAAAGCTGTAGTTGAAGTGTATTTCTTTCTTCTTATACCAGGACAAAGACAGCCTTATAGAAACTGAGCTGGAACTTGTTGGAAGCTCCATCTATGACCAAGACCAAAGTGCTTTCCTCCAACCCAGTTCATAGAAGTTCAGATAAGGATCTGCTATTTCTGTCTTTAAGCCTAGAGCTAACTGCTGTCAGTCTTGTTAAATGTGCAACATACTCGAGAACTCGTACAGGGCATAATTTTGCCAGAGGGCAAAATTTGGTCAAGGGTCTAAAAGCTCCAAACATCCAGGGTGGAGGAAAGCAGGCATCCCTGAAAGCAGTAATAAAAAGGTAATCTTCCTTCCGTCCCATAAAATCAAGCAACAAATGGTATCTGCAGTGGTGACAGAAGTTGCTGTTTGCTGAGGCTGTGATATAGCCATTGGCTGTTTATCTAATGCAGATAAATAAGCAGATATCAGAGTAAAGGTCAATGAAGTATTTGCCCTATCCCTAAATTACACAAGAGTGTGTCATCATGCGGATCTTAGCTCAGTGTAACTACCCTGGCTCGTGTTTCAGCTCGTTCCTTTCATCCTAGAAGTGAACATTCCTGTTTTTTGACATATAAAAGGTGGCGAACAAAGTTCAGGAGGCACCAAACAGAGGGAGGACTCCCTAACGTTGTCATGGGAAAAGGGCTGGTGGCCAAAACAACTGTATCAGCAGCGTGTGTACATATTCAGAAAGCACATTCTGAGTAAGAATTTTATGATTCCATGGGTTTGAGATCGG
>JBCJKH010049077.1:26034-38553 GCA_039877255.1 Loriculus beryllinus
CCGGGATTTGTTCCTAGGGCTCGGAAAACACAGAAAACCCCTCCACATAGTTTACTCAAATAAGTGGCCCAGCATAGTGCGGGAGGAGAGAGGGAATGGGGAGGGAGGAGTTCTACATGCCTGAAAGAGCTGTTTTTCAGTGTGTGGCCGTACTAAATACAAAAAGCATGAGTAAGAGCCATGGGAGAATGTGAGGAAATCCCTTTGGAGCAGCTAGAGGTCAAACCCTGTTTTCTTGGACACAAGACTAAATGCAGGGTGCGCACTAGTGAACCTGAGTGCAGATGCGGTACACTGGCTCCCCACTTTCCAGCATGAACATGGCTAGACACAAATATCAGTACATCATTCGTATCTCTCTGAGACAGCCCTCTTGGGCTGCTCTGACACATTGGTTTTATGTTCTTCACATCACAGCAAAGTCTTCCTGCTGTGTCACTATCTCGGACAGGATATGGACAAAGATTCTTACTTTTTATTTGACAGCTACCATAGTGCCCTGAGGCCCCAGCTGCAGCTGGAGCTCCTCTGTGCAAAGCATCATGCCACATGGAACAAACACGCTTCCTGGATTTTGGCATCGCTCTCTGCCCCTGAGTAAGAATCACTCACAGGGGGTGCTCTGCATCCCCAGGCTCCCCCTGCTCCAGGTGACAGCCTTTGGGTGGGCTCAGGACTCCAGCACAAACTTTGCTCCAGGAGGCGTGTCTGTGAGCCCATCCTGTGGCTTTGCCTCATTTCTCTTCAGCATCTCTGACTTCCTAGGCCCTTAGCAAAAGAAGAAAAATAACAGCTTCATGCCTCTGTGACTTCACACAGTGAATTTCCTCCTGCAGCTGGCTCTATGCCCTGTGTTACATCACTACAAGGTAGGATAATACAAAGCCAGGTCTATCTTCATAGGTTGTCAAGACATTTGGGACAGTAATGTGCTCCAAAGCTTCTCCATTCATTTTCAGGAACTGCAAGCCTTGGAAAAATAGATGCTTAGGCATATAATTCCTCTGCAAGGCTGGTGCAGTGAAATCAAAAACAGTGCAGGAAAGGATCTTGACTCTCATTACCATGAATAAGAGAAAGCTGAAAACTGTGGCTCAAGCCCCTCAAGAATTTATTCTCTGATATAACTGAAACCTCCCAGGAGATCCTGGGTCAAGATAGAAGAAATATACAATTTATGGCATTCCTAATGCATCCATCTCCTCCCCCAGTATGTAGCTGCCATTTATGTTAGCTGCAGATTTTACTCAGACAAATTACTTTTCCTGCAAGCTACTATGATGATTCTTGTTTCTTCGCATGAGAAATAAAAGTACTTGCAACAAAACAAAGTCAGATGGAAGGGATTAGGGACCAGAAAAAAAAACTTCATGAAAAACGATGTATCCACAGCAGCAAATTATTACAGACCAGCAACTTCAGCTAGGGTAAAAAATGGTAGAGCAGTTACATAGTGCCAGTTGAAGAGATATAGTTGCTCAAAGAACCAAACTTGCAAGAAACACCAGAGCTGTTAAAAACCCCATCTTCTAAGGACCAGAGTTCTTCTCCCCTAAGACAGAAGATGAGACACCACTTGCTACTTTGTCTTATGAAAGGTCCTGATATAGAAACACACACATTTCAGAGGGGTGCCAAGTAGCCTCATTTCAGCAAGATCTGCAGATGCTAGGTCATGTCTGTGTGGCAGATGCACTAAGATGCTGGGTTCTTCTAGTGGGTAGGGTGCTCTGTCTGTGCTGTGGTTAAGAAAACACTACTTCCACCAGAAAATAGCTTTCCAAAATGGAAAACTTGCCCTTGTTGGCTGTCCAACCCACACCCAGACTTTGAAACAGTCATCTGTGAAAAGCCATAGCACTTCTTCCTCAGCTTACAAATCACCTACAGTGCCATAGGGTGACCAGCCTCCTAAAGTTGGCCATGTTGCCCCCAGTGATACCTCTTGCAGGCCCATATGAGAGCAAGGTATCACCCAGCCCTCAAAGCAGAAGACCATGACCCCTCGGCAGTCAAAAAGGTCTCTCATACAGCAGAGCAGAAAATAACCTGCTAGAAAATCACAGTCTTTTGTTTTACCAGTTGACACTTCCCAATCCGCTCCAAGACAATTGCTAACTTATTTGTGGGGGTTGGTTTTTTCCTTCTTCACTGTGGCAGCTGCTACTTTGCTGTTTTCCAAATATGCTTTCTAGCTACCATTCAGCAGCTGGTCAGCCAGGAAGCAGGGAGACACTGGAGTAGGTGGTGAGATGCGCTTTCCCACAGCCTCATTTGTGAGAAATTACTACCATTGACTAAATACAAACACTGCAAATTTGACAGATACGTGTGCTGTACATGCTTTCACAAAGCCTAGAAAAACTGATTCCCAGGAATTCAACAACTTTCTCTTAATTAGTAGAATTTCATGAAGAAATAGATTTCATTTCAAGCTTTTTCTCTATTTGCACATGAAGAAATTATTTATTAGGTATAGTCAAAAAATAGCTTTACATTTGCTAAGTGTCTATAATCCTTCCAGAAAGCAAGAGCTAGGAGATGTGTAAAGGACATTCTGTTTAAGGTATTTGCTTTTAATAACAGATTGATGTGGCAGCACTTTTGTTCTTAATATATGTGATGGTTTTGGAGGGTTTCAGTTTACTAGGATCCTAATGAGAGTTTATTTGAATGATGATAATTTATGTTTTCTGTATTTAACAAACAGTTTTAAAAATGAAATGTTGGTTAGAAGAGAGGTATAAATATGTGCATCCACATGGGGAGGTCCATACAGCTCATACATACACAAGGCAAGCTGTGCCTTTAAAAGCAGCTGCTGATCCCAGCCAGAGCACCGTTGGAACAAAGTTTGGAAGTGTTTTTAGGAGCATTTGAGGAACTTTCCTTTAGCGGTGACACTGACAATTCCTGATTCCAACCATAGCAGCCAGATGTCTGAAACTGCTGGAAGCCCAGTTTAAATTACCTGTTTTCTAGGAGCCTTCTTTTTTGGAAGGATGGATCAAATTAATCATATTATGAAAACAACAGCAAGGAAACTAATGGCTGCAAGCACAGGGCATTGGTCCAGGGAGAATGAGAGAATTAATTGCAGCTGTTATAAACCAACTTGGGCACACCTGCTAAACTGGGGAAGCCAGAGCAGTATTTATTTTGACACTTTTTTGTGGGAGAATGCTTGGAAAGCTACAGATACTGTAACATTAGTAGCTTATGTAGTTTTAAGTTTGAAATGTCCACAAATGAAAACACTGAGCTGTTAATACATGAGACTTACATGTGTCCAATTGGGGCTATTAAAAGTAAGAATGCTGTGGATAATTTCCAATGTTAATTAATTGAAATAGTATCAGTTGGAGAACCCCTCCCCAGAAGCTGCCTCAACTAATCCTTACCAGCTATGATTTATTGCCACTTGGCCTGGCAGTATGGAAGTTTTAAAGACTGAACTGCTGCTGCAACCTTACTCTTTAGCGGTGAAATTAGGCTAGAATTCTATGCAGTTTGTTAGGAATGAAATAAGGAGATACTTTAAATAATGATGTTAGGTTAGAATGTTGGAAGGATTTGCAAGTTGAAGCCCAAAGGATTTCTGTGATGAATATTTGAAGCAAGCAGTAGGTAGCCTTTCTATGTTTATTAATCTCATAGAATCATCGAATAGTTTGGGTTGGAAGGGACCTTTAAGGATCATCTATTCCAACCCCTTGGTTCAGTGGTTACTGTGAAGAAAAATGTTACCAAGGAAAAAATAAAAAGGTTTAAAATCTGCAATGTACTTTTTTCAACATGAGCTGAGGTACAGGCAGGGGTTCCTGTGTTTTCTCAAATATGAAGACTCTACAAACTGGGAAATACTAGAAAAAGCCTGAAACAGGAAAATATGCTCCTTATAGGATGGTGTGGTAAGGCGCATGTTTACTTTTAATCCTAGACAAGGTTTGAGGCAAAACTACCAGGACACCCAGCAGATGCCCTCTGAATAAAATTCTCATTTTAGCTCAGTTAAGAGCTATAGGATTTGCTTATTTTGAAGGTGTTTAGATAGCAGAACCTGTTGTATGCATTTAGAGTTAAGAATCTTTCCTGAAAACGCAGATGTAAACTATTAGCCAAAGTGTTATGTGTAAAATGCATCAGCCACAAAAGACAAACTTGCAATGTGTTCAGTTTGCAATGCGTCATCTGACTAATGAAGTGGATTAGAATAATTATTCAGTCAAATATAAGTGGATAGGGAAATAAATCATTTAGTTGGTTGATAATAACTAAGATAATGCTACCTAAGAATGAAAGATTACTTTCTAATTTTATTACTTATTTAAATAATTTAAAAATAATTATACTTGTACAGTTTTATTACCCAACACAGTGTTGCAGCAAGTAATTTAAGAGCAATTTGCATTTTGGCAATCCCTCACACTTTCTTCAAACATGGTTTTTGCTGTTGGGACAGGAAGACCCATCTGTGTCATTCTGGAGTTTTCACCTGTGTGTGAGAGATTCACAAGATACTCACATTTATGCACAATTGTCCATTTTGAAACCAGAATCTAAGACCAAGGGGTTAATTCAATCCCTCCGTTATAGCAGGAAGATACAAACAACATTGCTATCCAGCTTATCTTTGACTACAGGTGAGCTGGAGTTAGAGGGACAACTAAAAGGAAAGCAGTGCAAGCTGGGAAAAACAATGAACAGAAAAATTAGTTAGGAAAATTCTGGTCAACTGTGTGTGATGTTCTCCCCAGGAAATGGCAAAGACAAACACCCAAGTACAGGTATAATTAGCTCATGGATATTTATTGTTTAAAATACAACAAAGCCCAACAGAAACTAGTGTAAGCTTTCATTTCAAATTTTAGTAAGTGGATTGTGGCTGCATAGGTTATGATTTAACTTTCAATATTAATATTTGATTTATGATTTAACTTGCAATATTAATATTTGATTGAATAGAAATATTTTTAGTGACAAAAATTAATAGTGCTATGCCACTCGTAAGCCTGATTTGTATTACAGGACTAAAGTTGTTACCGACAAGATTAAACACTGAAAAGGTATTAAAATTTCCTTCCAAACAAAGGCTGCCTATCAGTGCATAATCTTGTTATCAGCCCAGCTAGGAGGGTCTCTCCCAGTCCTAATACTCTGATGTTGTGGAAATGCAAATTGGGAGTATTAAGAGGTGAGATGTTTGCCTAATGCCAGTGAATTTCATTGTGGGCATGCAAGTATGTTATTCAGAAAGGTTACAAGAAACCTTTTTCCTGGTTAAGAAACAAACTGAAAATGTGCTGGTTTTAGCAGTTTACTAGAATTCCTTTTGGTTAATTATGAAGAGAAGATAATACGGAAATACAGTGATGGTTTACGTTTTGTGAAATCCATTTGCAGAGCAACAAGATATTAATTGCCTTGACTAAAAGTTAATTAGAAAGGGGGAATGTAAAACAGCAAAAGCAAGGCCTAAACAGCATCTTTAGGAGGAGGGCTCTTTTAAACCCTCATAAGGGTGACACCTCTAGACTGCCCATCACAACACTGCTGCCTGGCTGTGCTGGAGTAGCCCAGGTAAACAACCTCTTTGTTGACAGTAATAGAGAAAATTACCTCTATATTTCAGTTTTAATGAATCCCTGAGATTTCTCTAATAATTTTTAAATGATGGGCCAGAAAGGAAACTGGCAAAGGCAAGAGATGTTAATTGGCTCGTTTTTACTCTGAGGATAATTGAGTGCTAATGTCTGCAGCATAGAAAGCTTCCATCTCCTGCCTCTGGACTTCTGAGTGATTTGTGTCTGGAATTAAGTATTTACAAATTGTATATTCAGACCCAGAGCCTTCTCCCATCAGTATGGACCATAAGCATCATTTGAGTTATCCTTTTAGAAGAAGATCACAACTGGAAGCCCAGGCACAAGATCTTAAAACTTTTTACAAGTCTTTTAATATAATTTTGGTGTTGACAAGCTGTGGGCAAATCTCCCAAAATCTCCTTTTACGGTATCAGATGGAGTGACCTTTTTGTTACTACTAACAAATATTCTGAGCCCTTGTGCAGAGGAAACACACAAACATGCACAATGTGCAGAAGCTGAAAGAGCACAGTGTAAAAGCATCTTTGGCTGTGGAGTTTTCTCCCATGAGAAACAAGAGTAGGCTGGCACTATGTACCCTCAGAACATGATGCAGACTACATTTTTGAGTGTATGCAGCAGAAACCACCTATTAGATCATGCAAACAACATTGCATAAGTCCTCAAAGGAGGCAGTGAAATCCGTCTTTTTCTGTCTTCAGTGTAAATCTTGTCGATGTACAAGGCGCTTAAACACTGCTGTAAAAAATGTGTTATAAAACATAGAGTTAACCATGCTGGATCAATTATAGCTTCTGCACAGCTAACTCTCACTCCTGCTTCAGGAAGTAAATCCACTGGATTTATACTTCTATAGGGTTTCCATTAAGTCCTGTGCTGTTTACATTGGCTTTATATTTAAGGACCTTACACAGACCTAAATCTGATTTCTGGAACTTAGAGAGGGATTGTGTGTCACAGCTGTAATAAAATTAAATCCTGAGCCAAAACTTTGAGCACAGTCAGTGATCATTGGAGTATGGGCATCACCCCATCAGCTAAGTGGTGTCAGAAAATTATCCTCTTTGGTCTCCCAGAAGAAGCTGACCTACACTTCTGTTACATTGAATTGCTTTAATTGACTTTGCCCATCTAGACAATGCTGAAATCAACGCACAAGCAGAGCTTTCATGCCTTAATTGACAGAAGCCTGCAAACACGTATTTGCATAGCTTTAAAGGATGATGACTTGCTCCTGTAGAGAATCAACTGCATCTGGTATTTTCAGCTGTGACTGGGATTTTGCTCAGTTCCTTTTCTTTTTCACTTTCTGGCAGAGAAAATCTCTTCTGTTCTTTCATTTGTACAGAAGAGCATCCTATATTGTCGGCCAACACTTCATCGACACACCAAGCAAACTGCACAATTTATGCTTTGAGTTCAGCAGGATTTTCTTTCTTTTTAAAAAAAAAAAAAAAAAAAGTCAGCCAATGGCAATAAGAAGAAAATGAGTTGATTTAAAAAAAAAGCCAAAACAAAACAAAACAACTTGTTTTCTTCTTATTGCCATGGGCTGACTTTGGCATGACCTTCCCTGGAACAGCCCAAAAGCTTTGCTGGCACACACTCCCTGTCCCTTAAAAGTAGTAGCAGTGTAAGAGCTTCCAAACTGCCTGCTGCAAGACAACCCATGCAGCTGGCTAACGGTCCCTGAGCCTTCGTTCCTCCTGTGCCGAATGTGAGGTCAACAAGTGTGGTCAAGAGTGAAAAAACATTGTTCAGATACATGTGTGCTGTCTCTCTGAGGAGGTCACCATGCCATCAGGAGGTCACTTGCCAGGTTATGGAATTCAGGTACCAAACACCACACATGGCACAGCACCAGCACCTACAAAGAGGACTCGACTGGCCTGGGCCCAGTGCCATCCTGACAGATGAGCATGTGTGCCAGCATCCAAGTAGATGCAGGCATGGTACCTGTTTTGGAATGCCTTACTGGGCATCTGCTCTGACTTTCTCTGCTAATAACTGAAAGCAGGCATTGTCCCCAGTCCCAGTCAGTACGAAGCTGCAGAAAAGCTAAAAGCTCAATTCTGGACTCCAAGGCCCCCATCTATACCTGCTTCAAAGACATTTACACTGCCAGAGTGATCTAAACAGACCTTAATAAGTGAGAACCAGGCTTAAATGCACACTTTTAATCAGAAGGAGGTGCTGCTGAGTGTACCTGCCCTCATGGCTCAAAAAGGGAATTTGCTCTTCTGGGGCACTAGTGAGGGGCAGCAAGAAGCATCATGAAGAAATGGTAACTGATGTACCCAGGGTAGGCATCGCTATAGGTACCATGCACTTGGAAGACTAAAAGGAACAAAAACATTCAGCTGGCTTTGAAAGAGAAACACAGTGAGGGTTGAGTCTTCTGACAGATTTAAAAATTCTGAAACATCTGATGGAAAACATACCTGTTTCATTTGTCTTCAACCTCTCCTCTAACTGGTGATAACAGATCTGCGTGGGTTTTGTGTGACAGCAACAGCGAGGAAGCTAGATAAAATCATCAAACACATTTTATATAAGCCATCAATAACAGTATTCAGTCTCTAGCGCCGTAGGCTGGATGGGAATCCATGCCCATTCATTTCAATCAACATGTCAGTTTTGACGATGTGATTAAAAAAAAGAAAGGAAAGAAGCTTCTTCACAGACAACAAGTATTTTCAGACTTCTATTTTCCAAAAAATTCTGTGGAAAAGAATAACTACAAGGCAAAACCAGCTACAAGGTTAGCTACAAGTGAATGCAAACCAGGCAAAAACACAGCCATGAAAAATGACATGAAAAGTAGCCAGAGACAGAACTGCATATTGGGAACTGAGGTTCACTTGCTACACAGATATTGTATATTTAGACATAGGTGCTTCCTTCACTCTCGAACATGTTCCTCTTTGTAGCACAAGGAAGCTTCTGCACCTCACCCACATGGGGCAGCTCAGTTACCTCTGTACCAGCAAATACAAGGTGTGTTTCTTGGCTTTCATACCAAAAATATTGTGTATATAAAAGCAGCTTTAGATCTTCGATGTTCTGAACCTCATAGGTGTTTAGAAAAAAGAAACTAAAGTCTGATCCCTTAATAAGTAATCCATTACTAAGAGATTTTCTTCTGCGGAATGCTTCTTGAGTATATGATATTAAGTTGAAAAGTGGTAATCTTGCAGCTTTTAAGACATAAATATTCCGTGGCTTCAGAGAAATTTAGCACATATTTAGCAGTGAAAGGTTTAACACTGCATTGCAGACCAGTCTTCTCAAACCATCTTGGCACAGACCACATCTCTAGGCTCATGCAAAGCCACAGCAAGGCTTTAGCCTTAGAGACATCCCTTGACACATCACTGCCTTTTCTTTTCCCAAGCCTCTTCCAGCTGTTGAGCTTTCCTTACAGCCACAACAGATGTGCTATGTGCCCTTCAGTGGCCTCTATACATGAAAGCTGGCTTGTCCCAGCTTTCATGGCTGCATAATATCACCAGATTCCAGAGGGAGAGCAATACTGGGAAAGTGTTACATGCAGTTGCAGCTCATTTAAAGAACACTGCACCTGGAAACTGCAGCACCTTATCACCAGAGGACTCTTACTGGTCAGGGAGCTCTCTCCACTGACCACCACCTAGCACTGCCAGCCTGTGTCCCACCAGGTCTCCCTCTAATAGCACCTGTGCACAGAACAAAACAGGAGCTTCACAGTCTGTTTAGATTTTTTAATGACAGCAGCTTTCAGAGGAAAGGATGTCACTACAGACAGCACATTGAAAGGCATGTAACAGCTCAGAGAGAAGACAAGCTTACGAAAATTTGGCTTTACTTGCCAAACCTACACTTGAACAAGGGACATGGGAATATTTTCATGGGGCAGGGTTCAGATGCACTGCTACTTGCAGCTCCCACCACATCAATGCATGGGCATCATGGTACATTTTGGACAGGTCCCCGACTCAGCTGGCTGGGAGACAAGGACCTTTGAGGGCATAAGATCATGCATCCACCACTTGGTTATCTGAAACATAAGATATGAGAAGACAAATTCCTCCTCAAGCATGCAGCTCACACAGTGACCCAAACAAAGGCAGAGCTTGTTGAGCCATGCAAGTGAACCACGCAGGTTCACACCTGTGTCCAAAGCCAGTTTTGATTGCTTCCTAGTGCTGCATTCAATGCAACTGGAGAGGCAGAATTGAATCAGGACTGCTATATCATATCTTCGAGGATATTCACTCAACAAACATGTCCTAAATGAGCAAGCAACCCTTTTCATTATATGCAAATTCTCCTGAGCAGCAAAAACTGCTTTGAGCTTGAAAGTGGAACACTCATGTGGCCTCAAATGTCCCTGAGTAATCTATTAACAAATCTTCAAGTTCAAGTATATGGTATTAAAAATACTAACCCCCTTAGCCATTCCCTATTTTTAAACATGAAGCCAATTACATCCCATGATCGCTATTTCACCAACAGAGTAGTTAATTGGTGACACCATGAGGCTAACATCATAAAACACAGGTGTCACACAAATCCATTTTTATTCTAGACACAGTCAATGAGTAATGTACTTCTATAACGTGTCCCAGTTTCCCCATGGCTTCATTTTCCTGTGCCTCTCTTGACATACTGAACTAAGTATTTAGATCCCTTCACTCTATTTACATGATTTTTCAAAATTAAATCAATTAAATCACTGTTTTTGAAAGCTACAGTCTATAGTCTGATTTCCTTTACAATCTTATATATCTATGTATATTCTATATATTTCTTTTTTAAATATACAGCAGTAGGAAATGAGCACTAATATGTTTCCCTGTACAAAACACCTAAAAACATTATATAGAGTTCTGCAAGACGAAAAGAGATGTTACTCAATCCCACATTAGGGCAAATTTGTACCTCGGCATTATAGCATTATAGGATAAAGCTATCCTAAAAAGAGCCTAACTGAGGTGAGTCTTCACTAATACCAGGTTACACAGTGTGGCTGCCTTCTCCCTACTACTGTGAAGAGAGCATGATGAAACAATAAAGCAGATAGCTAGCATACTCTAGTTATCAGCAGCTGCCAGTACAATGGTGTAGCTCGTAGGATTCATATTTATTCTTGGAAAAGTTCACAACAGGGCAAGAAAAAGGAGCGCAATTACAGCACCAATGTATCTTTGCATTCACATTCTTCACCAGCTCCCATCACTTTGGGCTTACAGCTGAAGGATGAGCCCATGATTTTAGAAGTAGCCAACCTATAAATTTCCATGCGCGACTGTAATTACATTGACAACCATGTTCATGGACTGAGGGCAGTTTCTGTGGAAGCTGAAGATGACAGTGTTCAGATGATGTCAGCTGTGTTCAGATGAAGTCAGCTGGCCAGTGACACTGAGCACAAGGAGGTCATGGAAACCTCAGAGGTTTTTCAGAGCATCAGTCACCTGTCTTCATATTTCGTTCGGGTCGTAGAAGCCAAGTTCACTGCTGCTTCAAATCGAGCTGAAGCCTGCCCCTTCCACATACAATGGATTGCTTTCCATATTCAGCACACAAGAACAGGAAAGTGCGGCAGAATACATTATTCCCATTTCACCTGAGTCTCTCAGATGGGACTGTGTATCACACAGCCGTAAGTAGTAGAGAAAACAAGCAGCAGTGTTAGGCGCTGTAGTGCCTTTCAATACGGCCTTGTGGTGCCACCTTCAGACGAAATCAAGGCATGCTGCCCTCTCACTCTCCCGGGTAACAGCCCACCCCAGCTGCACTCCTGCCCCAGCCAGAAGCACTCAGTCCACAATGGAGGTGAATTCAAAACACGGCCCAGCTTCAGATCCAGAAACAACTCTGTTTCCCTACAGTACGGCAAAGGAAAACAGAGGGATCTGGCAACTTGCAATGCTAGGTCATTAAATGCCAAATCCAAACCTGAAAAGGCCTAAGTCAGGTTATTTTATTTTGGAAGCTCAAGCTTTCACAGAATAACCTATCCTCAGTTTGGATCTCTGAGCAGATCTTGCGGGTCCTCTCTTCTATGCCTATTACTAGCTAGTAAAAAACAGAAACACTGATATTAGGATTTTTAAAGAAAACTTAACATGACCTTCTGAGCAACTGTTTTACAGCCACAACAAATTACTGGCACAATAACTGTGGTGAAGCTAATTTGAGAAGGAAATGATAGCATCTAAGTGCCTGATCTGCAGATACAATTTGACATAATGTATCTGTATTCACATGAGCCAGAAGTTTCTAGCAGGTGTAAACAACAGGAATCATAAATGAGAAGATGAATTAAACTTTTGGCTTTGGGGTTAATTTTCACCCTCATACTCAGGATGGACATGAATGAGGTTAACTCTATTTTTTGATTACTCAGAAAAAATTATTGTATTAGCATATGGGACCTTATATTCTCAAATTACTGAAGCGTCAGCTATATGTTTTCTAACCTAGCGCAATCGTTCTTAATTATTTCTGAATTTTATTCGTTGTTCTAATTTCCTCTTCAAAGCAGGAATACTGAAACACCAAATTGTATCCACCTCTCACATTGTCCTGTCTTTGCTTTACCATTCTTCCAACCTACATCTTGCTCTTCGGTATTACTAATAGCTTTTTCAGAAAGCTTTACAGTTTAAATGTATTTTATTGGCATGTGTGCATGTAAACTAATTGGGAGTGTTTGGAGTCAGAAGAGTGTGGCATTAGCACCATTTATTAAATATAACCTCCATATAGGCAAGCTCGTCTTACAAGATACATGTAACAACAAAAACCAAGATTTGACAAGACTAATTTGTCTCAGCCTGAAGTATTGTTTATACAGTTTAAATGTATTTTATTGGCATGTGTGCATGTAAACTAATTGGGAGTGTTTGGAGTCAGAAGAGTGTGGCAT
>JBCJKH010049078.1:10297-20811 GCA_039877255.1 Loriculus beryllinus
GGAATATCCCCATGGCCTTTTCCAGTAGCAGGCTAAACAGATCCCTTTTGCATACAGCTTTTGACTGGAGTGAGCTCCTACCTTCTGCCTCTATAGGCTGTGCACATTGAACTGGCATCTTAAAGGACACCACATGAACCTTCATGCTTCCCAGGTGGCAGCCAGGCATGGGCTGTCTGATACCTCCTGTAACAAGTGCAGAAGCCAAGGGCCATGGAGCCTATTGCTGTGATGTTTTTCAGTAAGATGCATTGAATCTCTTTCCATCCTTCCAATTATAAAGCATTTTCAAGTTTTCTGAAGGCAATTATCAAGTTCAGTGAAGGGGAACTGGATTCTAAACAACTTGCATTGCAGAATGACATCCCTTGTAAGATTCATATAAAAAAAAAAACCAAACCAAAACAACAAAACACAGAAAGACAGAAAAATGTTTACCTGTAACAAAATAATTATAAAATAATGAGTCTCCAGATTAGTTGACACGTACCTGTTACTGTACGTTTAGTGCTTACTCCCAGCACTTTCTTACCCCATACCTCATTCTTTGCTATAAAAATGTCTTCCAGGAAGTAAATAAAAAGAAGTGCATTGCAGGATTTGCCTTTCTTTTCCAGCACTGCAGATCTGCTGCCACCTGTTTGCCCTGGGGACACTTTAACCCATACTTCACACCCTGGTGAATGTCCTTAATTCTATTTCTGAGTGCAGAAACACCTCAGTCTTGCTGAAAAAATTGCCCATCCTTTCTTAAAACATCTGAAAATTCACCAAGAAGTAGAGAAGAGGCAATTTGTATTTAGTGTCTCAGATATTTAGCAGAGGGATAGGAGTCTTGAGACCCAGTCCTGTCAGCAAACACTCTTGATCTTGTGCAAAGGAAAACAGCAAACCATTAATGCAATTGAAACCAGGCTGTTCTGCCAGCTGAGGGACTCGTGAGTGGTGAGAAATATGGATTCTCTTGGACAAAAAAAGGAGCTAAATGAAGGATCCCTATCTCCTGAGCGAGTGTTAGCCCCTCATCTAAAACAAAGTGTCACCTCACAGGGTATTTCTTAGTATTTGTGTTACTTTTCTATGACATTTCTTTATGTCCCTCCATATATTTAAAAATACCCCATGAGGGCATTTTTACTTTTCAAAGTCATTGGAATCTCATGCTTCCACTCAACACTAATTGAAGTATTTTTTCACTTTTCTTCATCGGGGTGTTGCTCTATCTCACACATCCCTGGACTTCCTACCAATGTTGTCCCAATTTAAGCCTTTGTTTAACTTTCCTAAGTAGTTTTCAGGCAGCATTATCACAGAGTATTATTTTATGGTAAAAATAGGATTAGATCCTACCTATCTTGGCTTTGAAAATGAGCTTTAAGACCAAGTAAGATCATAGGATCAGAGCATATTGCAACTAGCAGGTTGCAAAGTGCGGTTAATTGAACAGAAGGCAAGCAGGAATTTCTGTCAAGTAAAGAGGGACTCTTGAATCCACTGTTCAATACCAATCAATTAAATTGATATGTAAGTCATCTTCTTCCAAGCCAATGTTAATGTTCTAAGGATATGGGCTGGTTTTACACGCACACACACACACACACACAAATTTTCCTAGACCTTTCCTAGTAGCATTAAGAAACAACAAAGGAAAATAATGCTTAGAGGTCCTCAAAAGATTTCACATATAATTACTTGCCTGAGGACTTTACCAACAGAACTTGAAACTGAAGGTCAGAAGTTCCTTTACCAGATGAGTTAGCATCCTTGTTGGCAGACAGAAATAAGCAAGGAAAATGCAGTTTTAATGACTTGTTTGACTTCATACAGACCCTAACATCACTGCAGGCAGAAAACCATGTAGATTTTTTTGGTTTTCCCTATGGAAGCAAGTCTTTATTTCACACAGATTCCTAAAAATGCTGCAATATATTAGTATAAATATTTTGTGTCATTACAGAAAAAACCACATTTGTTAAAAACTCTGTCTAAATTCTAGAGGGTTTTAAAATAGGAAAACAGACTACTGTGTGTCCTGGAGGGACTGTTGTGATGTATGAATCATTACTTCTAGAAATCCGTTTAGGTACAGATTCATAGTGTTTTAAAGATCTTGTTTTGATAATTGAATTTTGGCTTGAAAAAGAAGCGCTACTAATGCAATGGAAAACTCATGTTCTACTTCCTTTCCATTGTACCTGATACTCTGTGACAATCATTGACAAAGCAGGAAGCTCTGTGTCCTTGCTGAGATTCTTCAAGACCTACACTTTTGCCAAGATAGTCACTAGCCCTTCTGGGTAACCTCCTGCATATGATGCCACCATGAAGAATACAGGTGTCCTCAGGGATCACCTGTACAACCCGGTCTACCTGAAACTAGCTTCATTTCTCATATTTAAGAGTGGAGAAAAAGAAGACAAAACTCCTTAGCAAACCAGTTTGTGTAGTGGACAAATAACTGTAGCTTTGGGGATGAACAGAACTGGTCATGCACTTCTATAAACCCAAATGTGGCATTACATTGACAAATACTTCATGATTGCAACTAATATCTGCTACATATATAATTTCTAGCCCATAAACATATAGAAGACAATATCAGAGGGATCAGAATTATTTTTCAGATGGCATAAACCCAATTACGAAATTACTGGACACATTTTGTTCTGCTGTAGTTGCATAGACACATGGAGAGTGTAATCCAGCCCTTTTCCTTTTGCAAATAAAGGCACAACTAATTTTTCAGAAACTGATTTTGTCTCATTTCCCCAGAGCTCCTTAAAAAGTATTCCACTTAATGGGTTTGTTTTGTTTGCTTGCTTGTTTGTTCTTATTTTGATTGGGGATGGTTATTTGGAATATACGTGGATGGAAATTAGGCAAAGAATGAGAATTAAAAGGAGTTCAATATTATCCACAGCCACTAGAAGTCTGGAACCTACCTTGTGCTGGGTATTCCTATCTTTCTGTCTCTTCTCCTCCCATTGCCTCCCTTATGATTGCTACTTTGACAACTGACCTACAGTTAATTATAAGTAAATATTATTTTGCAATGGTTTCCACAACAATTCTGCAATGCTTAATATTCAGATACATGTTCTTCGGCACCATGTCCAATAAAGTTGGTTTTTAAGTATCTCTAATTTATCCTCTGATTTTAACACCATAATGATGGCTGACCTCTGTATTGTCTAATGTAGGGAAAGTTATATTTACTGTAGCTACTTTAATAGAGAATATGCATAATTTCAGCTTTTGAATTGCTCATAAAAAGTAGTTTTCTTAGAATTTGCTGTTCTCCAAACTGCTAAGTTCATACCTCACATTTAAAACATAATGGTTTAAATACTTCCTTTTACTGCTTCTACTAAAAGGATTCCTAAACATGCTTCCACATCTTAAATGGAGAAAGTAACTACTGGCTTATATGTTCTAGAAGTAATCATACACCTATCACTGCTATAGGCCACCAATAAAAATTCCTTTATGTACCTCTGAATATTCATTCTGCTCACTTAATTGAGGTTTGGAAAATGTTATTTTCTCATGTCAGGGTATTCTGACTTGGGTATGGTATGATATTCACTCTGGTATGATTTTCTCCCTAATATCACCAAACCTCATTATAAACATTAACAAAGCCTCACAATAGCCTGCTGAAAGAAAAAAAAATATCCTTATTGAGTAGCATATGAGAAGAAGGCATATGAGACATTGTATTATTTTCAGAGAGTGTCTTAATTACCTGTCTGTTATCACTGGATAGGCAAAGGCTTACCCGAAAAATTATGATACCTCGCTATCACTAAAACCAGACAAATGTTGTTTATGGCACCCTGTATCATTTGCAAAACATTATTCCAAGTTTTGCTGCAATTTCCTTGAGGCATTACTGTGACACGGTTGACTAGAAATTTCTTACAGCAATTTAAATTGCTGTATTATCTTGCAATATAACATGAACAAGTAGCTAGATGTCACGTAGCAGAAAAAAACCCCCAGGCAAACAGCTGCCCTGACCTAGATGTGTATCTAACTACAAGACCTCTCAGACATCACTTTCCTAACAGATATAGCAGTGACAATTTTCTTCCTTTGGCTCCTGTTCTGCTTGGTTCCAGCCAGAGAAATCTGTTCCTGCTCAAAATGTTCAAACTCCACCCCAGATCACTGGTGCAGTCATTAACTACTTTAGGTTTGGCCCAGCCTATTCATCACACTCATTCTTATGTCCCAAAATAAGCAAATAGCTATTAAAAAGTTCTTCAGTTCACTTCTTGTTCTGTCGATCCCATTGTATGGATTAATGCCTGTGATTCTGCTCCCTGTTATCAGACCTCTGGCACTCAAAGATGTTGAATCAGAAGTAAAATATCCACAAGGAAGATGAACACTTTCTGACCCATCCCTCCCAGTTGCAAAGCTCTCTCCTGTCTCATAGCAGCTCTCAAGGTACAGAATTTATTTCACAGAAAGCCTCAAACATCTTGCAGAGCTCTAGGGAAAATGGCCCACATGTACATCAGGCTTTGCAGCCTCTAGGTATGGTCTTCAATTTTGGGAGAGCCTGATACAAGAGTTTATTCTGCATGCTAAGAAGGAAAGCTTTTCAACCCTAAATAACCCAAATCAGGCAGAACAGAAATTTGCAGCAGTGTCTCCACAGGGCAGCACCCTTCATGAAGATCAGGAAAGTTTTCTAAAGGACAAGTTGGTGGGTACTTTATGGAAACACAGTTTGGGATGATTGACAACACAGCTTTCCAACAACTCTTGTGTGCAAGATTTTCAAGGACAGAGAAAATTCATCTCCACATGGGCAATGCACAATGTTCGGGGAAAATGGAAGTCTTCTAAGAAGTGCTTCAAAATGTATGCTGACTTAATGTTATAAATTAGTACATTTTGAACTCAGATACGTGGCACTTTATTTTTAGACTCTATTTCTCCTACAGTAATTTTATTTGTAAACCTGCACCTGTAGGAACAAAACATTATTATTTATAACTCCTCTCTCTGTCACATAAACAACCTTCTGCCAAATCCCTTACAATACCATGCAACAAAACACAGCAACTAATGCTCCAAATCTAATTTTACTCAATACATGCAGCACTAAATGAGGTTCTTGTCATGCCTGGTTTTACTTCTCTGTAACCTGCAGCAAGTCACTTGGTCTTTCAGTTGCTTCCCCTCTTCTAAACAACCCAGAATGAGAAGAATAATGTAAATGGGGCAGAAGTTCAGATTAGAAGTACAAGTAGTCCCACAATTTCAGAACTGAGTTGACTGAAATGCTGATGTTTTGATCCATATACAGAATAAAGTACAGCTCTGCACTGTGATACTGTTGGAACTGGAAATATCTTGGCTGCATTAAGAATGCTTTCCGGCAGTTGCTGAAGTCCAGGAAAGGCTCACTGGGAAATAACATTCAGACTTGCAGAAAATGGTTGGCTTGAGAAGTTGTTCTTCCAGGACAGAAATGAAAACGTTGCCAATGATCACAGTGTGAACAACCGAGACCCACAAATGTTCTGTATGAGCCCAGGAACAAATTCCCTGTTGGTCCAGCCTGGACACAGTTGGCACATCAGCTGGTTTGATGGTGTCCTCTTCTGACCAAATCCTACTTTTCATCAACAAACTGGAAAAGATTTCTCAAAACTAAAATATTTCCCAAAAAGTTAGAACTAGGAGAATTTGGAACTGGTTATTGTCTCATATAAGTGACACCAACTGTACGTTCTCTGAAATGCTTCTGAAAGCAGGTCACATGGTAGTTAATTCCAACAAATATATAAAGTCTGGAATAAATTTAGGAATAAACTGTCTGGCGCAGGCAGGAAGCACCATGGCATTCTCACTATCTTAGAGTCTTCGTATCTAATTGCCTGTGTGGAAAAAATTGCTCTCTTCTTCCTGTAGAAATGTAGCTACTTTTCTAAGGCAAAACTGCTTAATTAAAATGCTTTTCTCTGCAAACCTTTCTGCTCTGTTACTTGAATACAAATTCCATTTGTCTTGAAATACCAATATCTCTTAATGAAACTGAAGTTGACATTTCAGTGAATGCTCATATAAATTCTATCTCCACAAAGTGAGCACAAAACACAAGCTCTCAGTCTAAATGTGAATAATGCTAAATAACCTACAAGAAACACATGCTGTTACTGAAAGAAGGGATTTAAACCAGGAGCATTACAGTAAGTCATTTATGATGCAAAGGTTATTGATTAGCAGAGCGTGTGATTCGTTCACCTGACAATAAAAATTTATCTCGAAGCAATAAGAGTCCCAAGTACTACGGCTGGAGCCAATAGAACCGGGCCCCTGCACTGTAAAGAATTTCAGGGGAGAAGAAGTGTTAAGCACGTTTCTGAAAAGCAACCTCAGTCTAGTTTTCTTTCTCTACATCCAGTCATGATGCTACTTAATATTTCACTCTGAAATCCTTGGCTAAATGGAAAGAATCTTATCCCAATTCGTCTGCTACAATGTATTAGTATTGCCTCAATATTGGTAATTGGCTTTTGGCAGCCTTGTTACATCTTAGGAAATCTTGTAAAAAAGATAAATATAATACAAAATTTAGAGACGGGTGGAATTGAAATCATGAAAAATCGCAGTCATAAAAACCTGAATCTGTGTGCATTGAAGTAAGTGTTCTTCATATCACTTATGTCACTGAGCTATAAATTACTGGAAAATTCCCAGTGTTTTCCAAGCTAAGCAAACATGACAAACTAAGCATATCAAATATTACGTTTTCTTGGTTTTTTTTACCCTTCTTTTTCCAGCCAGTGTACTGGAAGTCATTGGCTGCTGAATCAGTTCCTATTGCATTATCTAAAGCAAAGCTTTCTCATTCTAGCCATTGCAAAAGCAAACCCTTTAAAATAGACTGCTAAGAAATTGTCAGCGTAACATATATTTTTCACACTCGCTATCTCATTTTCTAGTGACCTATGATGACATACTGCAGTCAGATCACCATAAAACACCATTGGAGAAAGATCTCATTACAAGTTCCTTACAAAGAGGGCAATACTTCAACATACTTCTACATAATAACAAAGAAGCAGCTCCTTCTTTCAAAATACCTAGTAAAATATTCTTTAGAGAAAGTGCGATAAATACCTGCAATTTAAGTTAATATAATTCCTGCCTGATTGACTCTAATGAGTCTCCATTTGTCTTGTAAACTGAATATTTAATCACTGTGTTCAAAAAGACATCAGGTTATTAAAGCCTTCAGTATATCTGATATGAAAAGTTATTAACTAGCTGATTTGCAAGCCTGAAAGACTTAAGAACCTGTATTAAATAACACATTATTTATGGATGGATGTAAAAAGGCCCATGTGCTTCTTGTGAGACTTGGGGGAATTTTGACACGTAAATCATAAAATCTGATCTTGGGAAACTCTGGTTCACCTGGCACCCAGTCCCGTGAGCTCCTCACTCTCACCTTTTTATTCTGATGTCCCCCAGGCACTTGGATGCAGATGGCTTACCTGGGTGAGGAGGAGTTCAGCACCCAATGCACACCTGCCTGGCCAGGTTATTCCTTCACCCATCAGTCCTTGGGTCAGCTTCTAAGAGTCTGTGTCACTTACACTGACAGAATGAAGGTTGTTGCAAAAGACAACGCATTGTGTTTAAAACAGAGGTGAAAGTTTGGAGTGGCTTTTTTGTAGGACCCAGCCGCAAGAGAAGTAGTGTTCCAGCCACACAGGAGAGGAGGTGTCTTGTGCTCAACCCTCAGCAGGGTAAAAAAGGGACAAAGACTTCTTTTTCCCCATTGAGCAGCCAAACCTCCAGACTAGGAGCTGTTTTCGCACAGGGTGTCCTCCAAGTGGCTCCTTGTGAGGCTGGGAAGAAAACTGCCTGGAAGGACCTAAAATAGGGAGAAGCCCTGGGTTCTCATCTCTGCTACAAGACCTGCATGTGCGTTTTCTCCAGAGGCCATTTGTAGCACCAGAAACCTCTCCCGGTGACTGGAGGAGTGTGACTGTGCCATGGGACTCTGTGGTGTTGATTTACACTAACCAGTGCTATCTGTGCTCCTAACGGGAATGCCATCCTGGGTTTGTCCCAGAAGGCTGAGGGAGGGCTGCCCCAGAGCAGCAGGGAAATGCCACCCTGGGAAGGAGGCAGATTTAAGACTCAGTCCAGCTACTGCATTAGTTGTAACATGTGGTCCCTGCCATGCAAGCACAAGTTGTTCAGCTGCTTAAACCAGGGTTTCAGTTCCACTGTATTGACAGGATGTTCTAATTGCCTCCAAAGCTATGACAGTTTTAAGCATTTAGGCTTCAACTACTTGTCCAGGGCTAGGGAAGATGAAATGCTCCTCTGCAGACAGCAAGTGCATGGAAGCCTTACTTCATTTGTCTGGGACTTAAAATTGTCATAAGATTTCAAATTGAATTTCACTCTCAGGGGGATAGTGGCACATTAAGTAAGAAAACACACACCGATTTCCCTGTTCTCTCATCTGCCCAGACAGACCAGGCTATCCATGGTGTATTTCTGCTTAAGTAATTATGGAGGTTCCAGACTATGAACTGATTTAATAAATATCCATTTTTGCTGTCTTTTTTAATTTTTTGAGACATTGTTCTTGGTGAGGTGTGACAGCAAGCCAGTTGAATCAGCCATATATGCCAAAAAACAGATGCCAAAGGGATAACAAATAAAGGATTAACATCTATCCATCAATATGCCTGCCTTCCTCCAGACCTCCAGTGACCCTTGCAGTCAGAATCTATCAAAGCAATAACAGAGGAGAAAAAAGGGGGAAGGGAAATAGATATTTCAGTGTATTTTGTCCATGAGATTAAAGAGATTTTTCTCTGCTGCAGTATCTGGGCCTTCATATATAGCTTGGTTACTACGCAAGATCAAAGAGCGTGGTCTGCTCATCCCCCAAGTCACAGAGGATAATGAAGGGAATCAAAGAGAAACATGAGGCATTGGAAATGAGAGGGTAGTTTGTGTCCCAGAGCTATTTTGCAATAGTGATCATCCTGCAGCAGGCTTCAGAAATGACAAGCTGCTCACTGAAATCCACAGAAACTGTGAAACTGAAATCTTAAGATATCCAGGGGCTGGAGGATAAATAAGACAGGGCCAGCTGTTATATATAAAACTACTACCAGAGTAGGATACTGCCATTGTAAGCCTTGGAGACAAGAAAGCAGTTCCCACTTAACGCATCAGTAAGCCGGTCTCCCAGCTAATAAATCCTTGACAAATGCATGCCCTAGGCATGTGCAAATAGCTGCAAAACAGGGCTTATGGGAGGAGTCAGTACCTGCACAATATTCCCTTGAACACAAACCCACACCAGCTGGCACTGGGAACTGATAGCTCGAATCATCTGGACATGTGTAGCCTTCATGATCATAACCTAACCAACAAAATCTTAGTAAGGGACATGGATCTGTGGATGACTGATGGGCTAAAATGACAGCACCCAGGTCATGTGACAGCTCTTCCAGCCCCTGCTGGAAGCATGCACAGTTTCCTTACACTCAGCTGATCACTTTGGAAAGAGAGAAGCCCCTCTCCAAAGCTGACAGCACCAAGTTTTACTCAACAACAGAAGTCATCTAATGGTGGGTACCTGTTGGGATGCAACATACTTGTTTATAGATTGTAAGTATTGCACGGTAACTGCTGTGCTTCTAGTTCTTGCTGGTTTTGTTTTGGCTTGTCTTCTCTCATTCAAATGCAGAGCATGGGTAATGCAAACAACAACTGTGTGAGATACAGAAAAATCTTAAGTGAACAGCTTCTTTTCTGGTAAGCGAGGCTGTGCTCAGGAAAGCATTTCTTACAGATAGCACCATGGTATTCTTCAGATTTTTTTATTCTTCAGAGTTTTCTATAACCTGCTTAATGAGTTTTTTATCAAATAGGGTAATTTTTGCTTCTCTTTCATAAGACAAGCATCAGTCCTTCAAATTGAGCTCTGCGTTTGAACGTCTGTGCTGTGATTTTCATGCTGAATGTATTGATAGGATTCACACCACCAATCTTTGGCCATGGTTGGGCTTGGCTGCTCTTGATATCTATCTAATGCTTGCCCAGTCTCTGATGCTCTGGTGAACTTTGAGGTAAGGAATAATGAAGAACACAACATGCAAACAAAATAATTTACCTGTCTATCACATCAGGTCTTGCTTAGCCTGCATACTAAAGTTCCTACTCTCCAAAGCACAAGAAACTTAAAACCCTTCTAAAATGAATTCTTTACATAAAATCTGGATGATCTACAGCAACTTTATGGACCAGAGAATACCTACATACGAGAAGGGAAGGTACGCAGTGAGCCTTGTGAAGGAGGCAATCTGAATTTAGAATGCAACATTCCTCATCATCCATTGCTCCATTCCTGTGAAAGCGACTTGCAATATCTTGACATTTTCCCTTTGTAGCATCCCTAGAAAGCACTGTGTTATATCGCATGAGATCTAAAACTTTACAGTCTGTTGCTAGTTCTGGAA
>JBCJKH010049080.1:0-10362 GCA_039877255.1 Loriculus beryllinus
CCTAAAAATATTTAAAAGATATTTTAAGATTGCAAAACATAGACTTTTCTTATCAACATACAGAGATGGACCACTTTCATGATGAGAAAATATGGGAATCCAAAATAAATAGTTACATCTGAATATAATTTCCCCTTTTCAGTCCACGTCAGGTATTTCCTTTATTATCATCAAATAAAGAGAGTAGCCAATTGTAATATGTCTTAATATTGCCAGGAGAACTGGATAACAACTTCACACTCCAAGCTGTGCGTGTTGTCTCTTTAAATAACCAGATTAACATTACTCTAGTCTTAAAAAAAAAAATAAATAAATAAATACAACACAATTTGAGAATTAAGAGTTACATTCAACTACAGCTCAAGCAGTTATGCCTACCTTTGAGACTCTGTTTCTATTCTTGAGGCATTATTAAAGCTTGTTTCTGGGGAAATTCATTACTGGAAGAATTAACCTCTTTATTCTTTCAGTTGCACCCCAGGTCTTTTAAGATCAACAAATTTGTTTTCACCATTTCTATAAATTACCTACTGAAATTTTATTGTCACTGTTGTGAAAGAGAAGTGATATAAAGTCTGCACCAATGCAGGAACCTGACATCCTGGTTGTGTAGTTTCATGCAAAAGAGTCAGACTGCAGTGTCTTCTTTTCATTATATACATTTATGTATGTTCATTAGAGATAAATATACACCGATACCAAAATCTTATATAACACTATTACAGCTACACAGGGATTCCACATTCAAAACAGTATGTAAATGCGTCTAGTCAAGTACTTCTGACCTATTTTGTTGAGTATATTTTTACATATATAATTGGGTCATGTTCCACTAATATCATGCTTTCCTCTTCAACTCATTTTTATTCATGTATTTTATCACATTTCAACAGCTTCTGCTAATCCTATTCTCTGTCATATTTGGATTAGAGCACTGTAGAACTTTAACATCATTTTAGCTGACAGATAGGACTTTTGGCAACCCTAAAGATGTGGGCGGTATAGGCTGCAGAGTGAAATGTTTTTCTTCGTGCGCACCTATTAGTTACAGTCCCAGGCTGCATTAAGAGACCTGCAAACAAAGATCCTGATTCAAAAAGCGTTCAAAGAAAATGCTTCAGTCCTTTTTATGATTAATATTTGTAATCCAACTATTAAATAATTCACAAAGAGCGCTCACTTTCAGGCTGCTAGGTAGGTCAACACACCTGGAAACAATAGCTATTTACATAATACAGATGAAACCCTTGAAGAGAGGAGCTAGGATTTATAAATTATTTTTATGGTAACTGTAACAGCTATTTTGCAAATATCTTTCTTCCACTGTTCCCTCTTTAAGAAGCCCCCTTCCTAGATTTCTGGCTGTGAGTCTTTCCTTTTCACAGCATTTTGAAAGTAAAAACGATTAAGTGGTAGGCAAATTGTCTCCTCAAATCAATGACACAATGAGGTCAGAGAGAACTGTACTTCCATGGGAATGCAGCAGGTCGAATGCTTCCTGCATACTCTATAGTTGTGCATATAATTTGTCTATATTTATCACAACCCTCTTCTCCCCCCAGCTTAGATTAAAATAATGCTATGGTTACTAAGGTAAGTGCTCTAACATTAAGACAAGACAGAAGTGAAATGGCCAGTGCAAAGCTAATTCAGCCCCCTAGTGCAACATGAAGTTTAATTTTATTATTTTTTTTAAGGCTCTACTCTTTTTCTCCACAGGATCCTGCTTCATTTTGTGCACAGGATGCTCTGGGGATTAATTTGGGTTATGTAGTGATGGAGATTGTCAGTAGAATTCCAGCTTCATTTGCTGCAGTAATAGGAAACTGTAGTAAATGAAGCAGAGGAGTGCCTCTATCTCTTCCTTTCCCCTTACACACTCCCAGATCTCTTTTCTTTCCTGTTTGACTGACTCACATTTTCTGCCTCCAAGAGGTAACGCCTCTGACCAGGCATTTCACCTCTACCCTCCAACTTCTCATCACCAAGAACAGCATGTGCCTCCAGCTTGGTGCCATCACCTGAACATGAACAACAGGTATAGGTGCCCTCTTAACACACTGTCTGGGCAGCTGCAGAGAGCACAAGATTAGAAGAAATGGGATATGCAGGCTCACTAGTCAAGATGAACTGTTGTGACAAGGTACCATCAGATTCTGAGATAACTAACATACAAACAGTAAAACAGAGTGGCTATTACCTATTTTGGTGGGGGACAGCTCTAGGTATGTTCTCATTATTTTCCTTCAGATGTTTTGCCATTTGAGTCTATGCAATCCATTAATTCAGCCTTGCTGGACATGTTTATTAGAAATACTTCAGCATTCTTACTAACTCTATACTATTTTAATAAACTTATCCATATCAGAATAACTATTTCAACTTTCATTCATTGACAGTCACAGCAAAGACATCTGAATCAATAAATGTTAGGAAGTAGATATAGCCCAATGACAATTTTATACATGACCCCACCAGAACAACTGATTACAGCTTTTACTTAAATAACTAATTACCACTAGTAATACACTGAGCTTTTGAGTTATTATTCAATTCAAACCTATTACATCAAGAAAAAGAAATCAGGCAGCAGCCTTTTTTTATGTGACCAGATGCAAAACCAAGTTTATCAGGGTGTAGGTGTCAGCGACAGAAGCATGAAGTCATTACCGAGCATTAGAATCACAAACAGATCAATATGCAATTGTAGGGGTGAACAGCACACAGAGTGACTCCTATTAATTGAAGTCAGTTTAGCTGAAACTCTCAGTGACGCATCTCAGTCATATACCTCAGAGTTGTATGCCACAAGAGCAGTGAACAGGAAGAGCAGCTGCCTAGTCTGAAAAATCAATTTGTTTTTATGTCTTGCATTCAGATTCTGGATTATCAAAAGCATATACGATAGTTCTATTCCTACATTTCTAACCTTATTCTACATACATTTCACATTCAAACTACAGTATGGTAATTTTACTGTAGTTGGGGTCTTTTTCTCTGAAACACAACTCCATGAACCATGACTATGTGACATGTCACCGTGTAACAGTGTTTCTAGTCCCCGAATCAAAAAAGCACATAAACATTTAAAGTAACTTGTAAACCAATTTTTTTTTTCATATTTTAGGTCTAATTTCTGATTTCCTAATACTTATGATAAATATTCTTAAAGTAGCTCATAAGCAAACAGCTCAGCTTTCTCCATTATACTCAACATGTACTCCTACACACAGCTAACTTTTGGAAACAACAAGGAATATTTCACTTATGATCAAGGATTAAGAAGTGCCATGCACACAGGTATATCTTTATGCTTGTTATAAGAGCCAATATGAATTTTGTAAAAGTTTTTAAACTATCCACCAAAGACCCAGTAAAACTACAAAGCTGTTTGGATTAGTCAATTGAGACAGTTCTTCCCAAAGGTCAAAAGATAATTTTTAAGTTTCAGATCTCTTCGCAATCATTCCCACATAACAACTAACCTGTAATTTAAGGCTGTATTAGGATATTTCCTAATGAACATAGGTTTTCATGCAGGAAAAAGAAAACAAAACCAAAGTGCTTCCGGTATCAACTTTATCGTTTCACCTACATTTCTGCATAATAAATTTTACAGCACTGCAGCTTTTACATCACTGCTGACTGGTACCCTCAGGGAATGCCACACTCTTCGCTGTCACATCACATGCTGATTTCCCTACTCATCACGTATGCAGTACACCCATTCCATTCTCAAGGCCCACACGTTCCCACAGCATTGAGCAGCCTCAGTGCTGGTTAAGATGCTACTCTGGCATACCTATCATACTTTAAACTCGTGCTCCTCAGGTTGTGGGTCCTTTATTTACTTGCTTACATGTAATACTGGTTTTTACTGAACTTGAAAACTACAACATCCTTTCAAGCAATGCTACCAGTAAATAAGATACGTAATTTCTTTTACATGTCTACATTCCTCCCTCTTACAGTGTTTCATGTTCTAAAACTAAAAATCACTATTTTCACTTTCCCTTTCTAATATAGCATTTAGCCAACGTTAACTCCCTGAAATACTCACACTAACTCTATTCCTTATTTTCACCTTATTTGTGAAATTTTCCTGGAAAGAAACTGCACAGCGCAAATTCATAATAGCAAGAAACTGAGGTAGGAATTTGAAATTCTGTATTCATATTTCTTGAAAGTGATTTTCATACACTAATAATATTTTCTGATTTTATAAAGTTAAATTTGCATATTTACATTCTAATCTGACTGACCAAAACAATTTTCAACTTATTTCATATTACATAAGTCTCAAGCACATTAGAGGCTTCTTTCTAGTGCATAGTCTAGAGAGATTTATTAAATCTGTACAGTTTAAGTAGCTCATAAAAACAAGACAGCAAAGCTAGATATCAAACACCTCAAATTATAAGCAACACAATAATGCCACCAGCACTGCTAATTGCTATATTATGATATTCCACAGTTTTAACCACCTTTTTTTACATACTATTTGATAGACTTACATTGGCTAAAGCTTTTAAGCTCTACTAAAATAAATGTATACCTGTAATGTACTTCTTTCTGAAGAGAAGACAGGGAATATATTTAACTGAACCCTTTCTTATTCACACTGCAGTTCCAAAGTTCATCTTAAATCCCAGTTCAATTTACTTCAGCCTTCTTCAGTAGGTTTTTGACAGCTCTCTTTGGTCTACATGCTCAAACAGCCAAGTCTGAGAGATACTTAACTTCTAGTGAGAATTACTCTATAGAAACAAACATGCACAACAGATCCTTTTTGCCTGCTTGATCTTCTAATATCTTTCAGTTTCCTCATTAAAACATCCTTAAGGCCACAGGCAATTTCTAATGCTGCATATAACCACTTAGAAATTGATGGCAGGTCAGGAACGCAGTTCCCCATCTCCTTACCAAATTTCTCAGTTAAGCTCTGTATCTATCAAAATGTATCTATATTTATTTATGTATCTATGTATCTATTATCTATAAAAATTTCTGAATACATCAAAACTGCTTCTGTTTGCGAAGGGTTGTCTTCTGGCATTTCTATTCTCTTGGGACACCTATGCTAAGCATTCGTTTACCTATCTCTCTCCTGAGGGTATGCTAGGCATAGACTTTGAGCATCTGCAGTGCTCACCTGTAGGAAATATTAGGAAAATAAAAGGAATCTACCTCCCATTTTAATTAATGACCAAATAAATAGTTACCACTTACATATTCTATCCAGTGTCTTAAAACTTAAAAAAATATTAAAGAAATAATTCTAAGAACAAGACTGAAAAGCCACGTATCTTCATTCTGAACTTCTTCTCGGAAAGAACTTGAAAGAACAGATCATCACATGAGCAATACTCAACACTACCACTTCCTTCCTTCAGGAAACAAAAGCAGACACAGGTACCTTTATGGAAATAATGCATGCTTATTTTCAGAAGAGGTTTCAAGGCCGCTGAAATCTATGTCATCAAGGACAATTTCAGGCAGCCCAGAGACAAAAGCCAAGTGGTAGCACCAAGACAGAAGTATCTTTACAACATTTCGCAGCATTGAGAATTCCCATTCCAGCTTTTAGAAAACCCGCTCCAAGACACCCAACCTGTCATATATGGAGTTAAGTTTCCTGTGCCAAGGTCCTAAATTCCATACTAGATAACAGGTAGTGCAAGATAATTACGTTTTTTCAGCATCACATAGGGCACAGGACTAAGTAACCTGAGCACAAGGTTAAACAAACAACAACCATCTCAGCTATCAACTGTCCACACATCTTACTATTTAATTGCTTACTGTGCTGTTAGGGCGCAGGGTCCTGCGAGGGGCTGCCTGTTTTTTTCTAATGTTTTCCTCAACTATTATAAGGCATTAATCCAAAGTCTTTCACTATCATGGGAAGTCATGACTTAAAGCTTTGGAAGTGTGCTTGCTTTGACTAGGAACAAAAACCTACAGACTTATGTTTGTTTGGGCATCACATAGGAAACAAAAGTTTGTTGCATAGTTATTCCTCCAAATTATAAAGTATTCTTACACCTGAAATCTGACTCTCTTCTCCTAAAGCTCCACCAACAGAATTGTCAAAAAAAGGGTTTTGTCAGCATGTGTTATGTGGAGAAAAGTTTGGAAATCTGTGCTTGGGAAGGAAACAGTAAGTAATGGGGGATAACTCTTCACAGGCTTTTTTGGGTTTTTTGGTACTTGACATTGGCATTGTAATAATCAATTTGTAGGCTTCTTTACGTGTCACTTTATTGTGTTTCATTAAAAGAACATCTTCTTTGTGTAAAAGATTAATTTTGCAGCTCTTGAAGCATTAGTTATTCTAGCCATTCTGTTTAAACTTACCTGATGGACAGCTAATACAGGTAATTTGAACAGAATAGTTACATATATTCCTGCTATCCTTAAGGATACAACACATCTAGCACTTGCACACTTACATATACATATTTCCATATTCACCCTCAAATCTGTACATCCACAAAAACTTCATAATCAAGGGCTCATCTCTGAAGAACTGGAGGGACTATTTACATACATAATATTTAAATGCTCAAAGTGTGGCTACCCAAGACAATATTTTAAGGACACTCCTGAAACATCCTGGCTTCGTGACGCTTATTTAGCATCTCTGAGTTTTCTCTCTCAAACACAGAATGACGGAGAGTATTTTAGGGCTCCCAAAAATAGGAAAGACATGCCCAGGGTCAGAAAAAGCACAACCGTGCCAGGCTAAAAGCATTATTAATGACAAACATGTGCAAGCTCTGCAATACCAATGTATACTGTACATAGAACTACATAGTTATGTGCACACATCTAACTCAGCTAAAATAGGAACACTATTACTTAAATATATGGGATTCACAGTACCATATATGCAGTCAGAAAAAGAGAAGCAGCACGAGCAACAGATTTCTGTTGAGGTTTCATACAAGTTTCAGAAATCTCTTTTAGTGCACCAGGAGGCATCCTGCCTCTGAGACCTTGAGAAAAAAAAATGCTTAATGGCTGGTCTCTCTGGATCTCATTAAGTGGTCATGTAAACAGCAGGGCACTGAAAGGTACTCAACAGAAACCTCTTAGTAACATTTTATGTCACCATGCAATTTGTATTCTCTTTGTTCCATAGAAAGACTTAGAAATTAATTGAGGTTTCAGAACCAAAATATCATATATGAGAATCTGTGCCTGAATACTACTTAGAGTACATATCAACTACAAGTATGAATAAAGACAAAAACACACAAACAAAACACACATGCTGACTACAAAGTAAGTATTATGGACATGCTGTTCATCTTTATTCAAGAGTGTTCTGTGACAGTAAGTAGAAACTTACTCAGCTCATTTTCTAGACCACTGTGCATAGATGTTTCCAAGTTATGATTAGACAAAGTAAAACACACACTAAAGTTTGGAAGATTGATCAGACTGGAAAAAAGCATCAGATACAGCAGAATGGTCATACTACAACTAATAATAATTGAACTCAATTAATTTCAGTTTTACCTTTATTCAAAGCCATCTTCGGTTTCATGCTTTAAGACACTATACCCAAAGGGGAATAGGCATAAGAAAAACCCAGTGAGCAATATTTACATCACAAAAAGCAGAATCAAAACATACATGTAAATGAAGAAAAAGAAAATACCTTATTGCCTTTATTTCTCTACCCATTTATACAGTACCATTCCCCACAAAGACTTTTATTACGAAAACCACCTCTTCTTGCTGAACACAAGTCAATAACATCTACCTGTTTTCACAAAGAGAAGACTATAAAAATCCTTGAAAAATGTTTACCTAAACAAACTAAAAATTCCATTTAAGTTTTTACCCCTAAAGCAGTGGGAATTAATGAACCTTTTTGATGCAGACATCACGTGTGCCTAGGCCAACAGTCAATAGGCTCTGTAAGCAACAGTGAAAGAGCTCCAGCATTAAAGGATGATTCTTCATCCTAAAATGGCTATGTAAAATAGGGTTAATGAAATATCCCTTCTTCTCTGTCTCTTAATGATAGAAAGTCACACCCTTAACAGCTTGGATTCCTACAGGTACCTCTAGGATGGTTAAATCAGATTACACTGAGTATACGCCAAAATTTATATCAGTATTTTATTACACATCTACTCAGTGTGTACTGGGAAGACAAAGGGCTTGGTGCCAACTTGAAAGAACTAAATGCCATTGTACTGGTCTAGCAAAGTGTGGCTTACCTATTAATCATGTTACACAGTACAGCTATCCTTATCTTAAAGTCCCAGCATGGGATGCATCTCACCATTATCTAGGATATCCTGAATGGGGAAGATACACCTTCTGTAACACAGGATCAGGCTTATCCACCTGGCAACTTTCTCTATAGTCATATCAGACATGTGGTCAAAGTGCCCATATCTCATTTAGTTTCCTCTACCATAGGAATAAACCTTGCCTTTGGGTCAAGAATGGATAAAGCCTAAATTTAGCAGGATGCATGCCAAGGTCCTGCTGAAAACAAGGCACTTCCAAATGCGCTTCAAGCTGGGCACTGCTGACAGAAAATTTACATTTACAAATCTTGACCTGTTTAAACAGCAATAAGAATTTGCTATGCAGTTTTGTCCTTCAGCCCCAAAACCTGGGGATCTTTTCTGTCTAGCACTGCCTCTCATATGGGCTTGAGAAGGACAAGATCGTGTCCTGGTTTAAGCTTGAATAGAGTTAATTTTCTTCCTAGTACCTGATGCAGTGCTGTGGTTTGGATTTAGTCTGAGAATAATGCTGGTAACACACCAGCGTCTTTTAGTTGTTGCTAAACAGTGTTTACACTAAGTGAAGGACTTTTCAGCTCCCCACCCCACCCCCCCACCCCCCTCAAGCCCAGTCTGGAGCCTTAACAACAGGAAAAGTCTTCTTCTAAAAGATGACTTAGATCTGCTGCCCCACCCACAGGATAAAGCATTGCAGCTCTCAAGACTAGATACACATCTACAAAGCCCACAGTGTTACAGTGTACTACTAATGCTTTTGCTAGCACTGACTAAGCTAACTGAGTCTAGTTGAGCAGAACAGAAATGAGAGGTCTAAAAGGTTTCCATGGCTGAACAGATTCCCGCACAGGATCTGAGGTATACAAACCAAGGAAAGCCTGCAGTCAGAACATGCCCTATGACTTAACCAGTACCATCCTTTTTAATAGTCCAAAATCAAATATAAAAAATACCACAGTACTTGATGCCACAGAGCCTAACTCAAGCTATGTAGTATTAAAAATACCTTAGCTGATCTATAATACGACATCAATTTTCCTACTGCAATTATTTTAATGATGCTGAAAGAAGAGCCGCACCTTGTTCTTAAAATAAACAAAGTATTTTGCTTTTTCTGTAACCTCTGACAGCATAAAGTAAAATGATTCATTAAATGTCTACTTTATGGTTATTTATGAGATGCTAACTAGGTGTGTGATGTGCTAATTATTAAGAAAGCACACGTTTGGAACACCTCCAGGTGTCTTTCCAAATCTTTTTCCCCAGGTGCAGTTGTTTTTCAATTTCTTTCTGTTTGAATGAACATTACAGCACACACAATTTCTTCACTTTGTTTCATTGCTTCATAGATTTTTAACATCAGAGCAAATTCAGACCACCTGATCACCAGCCATTCTACTTCACCTGGGCACGTCTATCACCAAATCCAAAATATTATTTAGGAAAAAACCCGCACTGTATTTATGAAATTGAAAGAGACTAAAGAAACAGCTAATACCTGAAGCCTCTGCAAAGCCAGTGAAACAAGTACTTTGAAGGCTTTCAGAAGCAAAAGTTAAAAATTTTTCCCGGATTCATACCAGTCTAACTTAGGAGAACATTCCTTTCCCAATGTCAATCATACAAGCCAGGATAAGCTATGCAAGCATGTAGAAAAATACATGTCAGAACACTGACTCACTGCCTTTTCCAGGGCTTGACTGAACTGTTTAAAGGACTCTGAACAGCAAAACAGGATGTGTGGATCCTTGGAGCAGGAAAAGACTGAGCTGCATGGAGTTCCAGAGGCATAGTAGGCACTATGGCAAGCAAGAGGAGCCCAAAGGAGTGAATCTTATGTCAAAGTTAAATGACTTGGCAAGTCTTACAATATTTGAACGCATGATTTGAGGAGATCAATGTACACACACCATTTCATGGGCTATTTAATAATCTGACAGTATGACTGTATCAAGTCTAAATGAAAATATATTTTAAAAGGATTCGTTTATGCGGGCATCACTGTCACTGAGTGCGCTGATGTGGACATGCCCGAGAAGATGTTTAAGTAGCAGCAGAATGCAGAATTAATCAATTTTGACACACTTTCAAG
>JBCJKH010049083.1:0-23298 GCA_039877255.1 Loriculus beryllinus
GGCAGCGGCTGCAGCAGTGTTGGGGGGGGGGGGGAAGGGGGGGGGGGCGGCAGGCTTTTCCACAGAACAGGAAAACAGCAATCTGTATGCATTATGGTTGTTTGACGGCAAGGACAATCTCCATTTATATATGAAAGCATTGCACGTTACGGGGAGCTTGGAAGTCAAGACAAGGGGGAGCTAAAAAGAATTGTTTAGAATGGAATTGGTTTGTTTGTTAAGAAACAAAAGAACACATCCATCCCAAAGTCAAACTGATTTTGCCATGATCAGCAACAGCCTAACTGTCTAGCCTCCAACAACATCTTGGGATATGCTGCTGGGTCTTTTGAAAAGAAATGGTTGGTAAGAGGTGTTTTGCTGATACATTAAGTGGCAGTTTGCTGCAGAATTGACTTAGGGAATCAAAACAAGTTAGGGACTTCACTTTCTCAAATGTAAAGGTCCTGTTACTTAGCAGTTCAGGGGTTTCTGCACCAGCACGATCTGCCCGGTTCTGGAGCCAAAATTAGTTATATGCTTTTACCATTTAAAAAAGTCAACACTTCTTAGCAATTCTGTGTAAGGAGCACTAGGTACTGTGTTAATTTCGTTTCACTCAGAGTGAGGTTTTACTTGTTTTTTAAGAGTCCACAGCATATGAAACTTTAAGGATTAAAAGTAACTTTCAAGGCTGTAATTACAATGTAGTTCTTGCTACATTACACTTGTTTTGTAAACTGTCTCTGTGCAGCCGAATTTATCCTTTGAGTGAAGTCTTAAGTACCACCAGAGTTAATATTTAAACCAAACCACCAGCTTAAAATTGGCTGCCCATTACCCCAGTTCCATTAAATTAGAAACTCTGGCAACAAAGTGAAAAGGTTCTTGTTTTATAGCATGAGCCGCTTTCCCACCCTCAGGCAGCAAACTTATTTTAACTCTCTTGCTCTGAAGAAAATAGAGTTCAGTCCTCCAGCTGCACATGGCCGTCTCAGCACCATGAAAATAGAAACTGGTGCTATCCCAAATGCATAATTCATCCCGTAGCTAGCAGGCGTTCAGGCAATAGAGCAAATGGCCATGGCTCCTTAGAGCTGCGGTGCCTGCGCTTGTGTGCCCATTCCCACCACAGCCTCTTCCATCCTGTGCCCGGTGGGAAAGCTGCCCCGATGACAACACTGGCATTTTGACAGGCTCCATGGGGTGTGCAGGGATCCCTCTGCTTTTGGTGAAGTAAGGGATGACTTTGCAGCCATGTAAGTTATGCAGAAACTTGACCAAAGGTTAATGGTTGAATGCAATGAAAAGAGTTGTAGGAATGAACGGACCTCAACCTGCTGATATCCTTTGGATGAAAGCAATTTTTTTCAAGCTTTACAGGACATGATTATGTTCTGAATTTGTACAGGAAAAAGCAGTTTTGTAAACTGTGTAACTGCTGTGTGATGTCTTTTTCTTCCTTCCCTCTTTCCCACAAACCACTATTTGTTTCATTCTCTCCATCATCTCGGTGTGACTAGTTACTGCCATCAAAACCAGGGAGTTGGGATCGAGATGGTGTTTGCTGTTGAATGTTTGAGAAGCACAGCATAAAGTAGCTCGTGTTAATACCATCCTCTTCCTTGACTGCTTCTGAGCAAAATTTTCTGCAGCATTTCTTAATTTCCATTAAGAAATTTGGGAAAAACAAGTAGCTTTTACTCTTGGTTGTACCTCAGCAAATGCCATTGACATGAGTGAAGTTTATGTTGTAGTATTTGGAGATCTTACTCCAAAAAAACCCTAACAAACTGTAGCTTTAGAGATGCCAAAGGACGGAATAATCTCAGGGAGAAAGGGGAATGCAGAAAGACTGTTTTTCTTACTACTTTGATTTTTAGAGGAATAAACATTGAGCAATGAAAATAAGCACGGTATGTCAGAGAAAGGTAAATATTTAGGTGGCTTCTCAGAAAAGAGAGGAAATGCTTTGAATTCTGCCCTGTACAGATGCAGAGCGACAACCACACAAACTTTTCATTCATTATGATGCCTTTCAAAAGAGGTTTTTTAAAATAGGTTTCACCAAAATGATTCTTAAAAAATAAGAGAAGTAGTTCCTTTATTGCTCATAACTCTCTTCACCCCTCTTCCTAGGGGCATGGCTTGGCTGTGTGGCCTCAGTAGCTGAAGCCAAGCTAAATCAGAAGGCTTGAGGATTTCAGTCATCAAGGGAGAGAGGTCGAGCTGGCAGCAACTCCTTGTTGCAGGAGTCTACATCTGTTATTGCATGTGCTTTGTTGGAGGATGGTATTTGTTTTGCTAGGATTTAGGACAATCCCAGTCATTATGTTACTTATGACTAGATAATGCTAAAGAAAGTGTTTGGTTGTGTAACACTAAATGGTGTTGATCCATCACCTCCTTGGCTGTCTTCAGCTTTTGGTGGTCGTCAACTGTTAAATAAAACTGTGTAACTGTGATAGGATTTGTGTTGTGACAGGTATAAATAAGCTGGGCTCCAGCTGTGCCTCATGGGTTAGATATGTGCAGTAGATGCTATCTGGGGAGGCTGGTGATGAAGTTCAGGTTAGATGGATCCCACACATTGTTCTTTGTTACTCTTGCATCTCTCTCATTTTCTGAGACCTCTCAATTGTTAATGGTGCCATATGGAAATATCGTAGGGGATAAAGTACAAGCACATACTTGAATGGTGTCCTGAAGTATTTTAGAGTAGTAAATAAGTAAATTAAACAAACAGAAAAAACAAACCAAAACAAAGAAAACGACTATTTTCAGAGCAGTCCTTTACAACATGCATTAAGCAAACTAAGCAGCAAATGAGACGTAATCTGTGACTTAAGCATATGCTCTCAGTTAAGCACACTGAACAAGCTAAAATGGGGTCCCTGATGGTACTCCTTGTGCATAAAGTGAGGCATGCATGGGAGCATCTGATGACGGCCCAAGCTCAGAGCTGCAGATCATGGGCAAACCCTAATTCAAAAGTGGTAGCAGGGCACTGGGCCAAAATTGTTCGTGTGTTCCTTGGTGGGTTTGATGGCTCCACAAAAATGTTCTGTGATGTGGTTTCATGGGTTTGGATTGATCCAGGACAGGCCAGACTGCTGGAGATGTCTTTATTTATTTATGAACTTACAAAATAATGTAGTCAGTTTTAGTGCTCTGGGAGGAGAGAATGGTACAAAATTCAGTATAAGCCCTGAATGGCATGAACACTTAGACTAGCACTGTGCAGGTTGCTTTATTCAGTACTGTATCTCAGTGAAAAGATTTTGAGGGAAGCAAAACCCATCAAGTTTTGCTTTGGGAGGAGCAGGCTGAGCAGGAGGAGCTGATGAACACAGAGAAGAGGCAGCTGGCTGCCTTGCAAGTTTGTTCTAGGAACTGTTGCTTCTTTTGAAAAATAAAAATTGAATCAAATATAGACCAAAGGCAGTTTGCACACTGTGTTTGGCAGTTACAGTTGGGAATGCAGCTGAGAGTAGGGATGCAGATCACTGAGGACAAACATGGAATTGTCTCATTGGAGAAGATGAATAACTCCAGAAGAGTCCTGTACAAGTGGCTCGCTTGTTTTTGTCAGCCTTTCAGAGAGGAAATTGAAATGACAGAAGTCTGTAAGACTTGACAAGTTTCCACCATGTTAACTGGAAGAAAGGATGTTTCTTCTGTGCCTCACATGAAGGAAACCAGTGGTTGTCATTGTCTGTGTACTGTTACCTGTAGTTGCTAAGTGTGACTGAAGCATGTTCCCTAAGTTAAGTAATACTTTCCATCCCAAGTTCTCATTGCAGACTTATTTGTTTTTCTTGTTTTTCTTACTTGATAATCGACAGTTGCCTGCTGACCTCCTCCCCAAACTCAGACTACTACAACTCCTCCCCAAACTCAGACTACTACAGACTGTGCATGGATAAATCCATGGCATCTTGCCTATCTGAAGCTGCAACCCAAGCCTAGCTGAAGCCAAAGGTGTTGGATGGCACTACCTTGCTCTTGTTTGAGGATACTCTGCACACTACAAGCAGTGGATGTTTGCAAGGGTTGGAATTGCACAGCAGCTCCTGGGAATCTGGAGCTGTAGGCTTTGGTCTAGTGCTGAGCTGGCCAACTGATACCAGGTGTAGGTACTGGTCTAGCAGTGCGCATACTGGTTATGCACATGAACCTCAGCGACGTTGCAGAGTTGGGTCCTCCAAAGTCGATGTCACATATGACATATGGGCTGAGGCCTTAATTCTTCTCACATATATTCACTATCCCTGGAAGTAATTTGTATTGCTGATTCTGCTTTTTGTTTCCACCCAGAGAAGCTTTGGTGTCATGTCCCATACAGATCAGGTACAGATGAGGTGTAGTTTATTGGGGTGGAGTCCTTTGTTTGAAACTGTGCTCACTCCTGAGTTCCTCCAAAGCTGGTTGCTCTGCCCCTGGACTGCAGAGCTGGCAGGATTTGTGGGCACCTACTCTTCAGTGAATGCAGTATGGTCGTACCTTTGAAGGCCATAGTCAGTTCTGCTCTGTTCTGGAGGATTTGGCACAGCTCTGCTAATAGGCCTGGCAGATGAATGTGATTAAGAATAGATATGGCTGCTAACTGTTTGAATTCCCAGGTGGCTGAATTTCCATGTAATAGGACTTTCATCATAATTTGTCCACTTGGGGTGTATTAGCGATGAAAAGCCGCCTTTCTGCAGTCACAGTTTTATTCATCATGTTTTGTTTCTGCAGTTGCTCAACCGTTATGTCACTCATCACTACTAGGTGGCTTTTGACACTGTAAAATTTGAGATACTCTGTTGAAAAGAACCTATAATAGGAAATTACACCTTTATTACACCCAAGTATATAATTTCCTTTCTTGCTCCATTGTTCTCATACCACTTCAGCCTTAGAGTTCAGGTGATGAGACCTCCTCTGCTCTCTGTTAGTGAGACCTTCCTCCCGTTTGAAGAGCAGTCAGCAGGCAGCAATCTGCACCTTGATACTCACACATGACATGGCAAACCCAGGCCCAGGTGTGCATGGTGCTCACTGTGGTACCTGCTTCTCCTGTGGGCATCTCTGGTCGGGGGGATGGAGAGCTGCTGTCCTTCGAAGGGTGCCTTACCAGCAGCAAATGGAGGGCACTGGCTTGGAAAGTAGAAGGTGTGAGTTACATGGCAAAGTTGCTTTTCTTTTCAGTAGCTCTGTTTTGACTGCAATTCCAGCAGCTGTACTTTGTGCGAGACTCTTGGAGAAGCAGGTTTCCAAATTGTATTGGTGAATTGGTGAGTTGACTGGTGCCAGCAGTCATTATTTGTCCCTCAAGGTGTATGACATCTGCTTGTATAATATTGATAATAGTAAAATATGTGGAGGAAATTTCTCCCTCTCTTGTTTTCCAAGTGAAGCTTTATCTCTGGGCCCCTCTTCACACCAAGGGAGTACACCTCAAAAAAGGAGGCTTGAAAGCGCAGTATCATCTGCAGTGTGGAATTTGTGGTAGCATGTCACCTCACCCTGCTTCACTGGCCTTTCAGAGAACTTGACAAGGGAAGTACGATTTATAGTTTATGACATGCTTATATGGAAACAACAGTCTTTTACCACTGACGTATTTTTCACTGTCTTCCCATAACTCACTTTCAGCTGCTCAATTTTAGATGGTGTATGCATTATGTAGTTATTTTCTCCTGGTTCTATATCCTTTACGTATATTCTGTATATGAAGTTTTTATGAAATAGACTTTTTTATGTCATTATCTTCCGATGTCATTTTCTTCGGTGTTGTGTGATACTGAACAAGCATTCCTCCTGTTTCTTGAAGCATCTTGCCTTTGTTAGTGTATAATATTTCTGCAATTCATTAAGCTTTATAAGAGTTTCTTCATAGTGAATGAAAAAAATTGCAGGTATTTTAGGAATCTATGAATAGCTATTTCATAATAAAAGGCTAATAAGAGGGGAGCATTTTTTCCTGTTAATCTGAGTTTCAAAAGAGGTGAGTACTAAGAGCTCAGTGTTAATGGCCTCCTTGCTATAACTTGATACTTTGGCTGTGTAAAAGAAAGCTGTAGTCTTGAATGAGATTGCAGAGAGATAAAAATACAGATCAGCGCTGTGTCACAGTATTTCTTGCCACAGCATTGAGCAAGCACTGAGGTTTCTTTACCTAAACCAGAAGTGACAGCAGTGTTGCCTTCAGCGTAGCCAAGAGCAAAGGTAGAAGAAGGGGCACTGGATAACAAGTGCCTGTGAAAAGTAAATGACTAAATTACTTGCAAATTCTATAGTATGCTATAAGTCCATGTCTGGAAAGGAGAATTAAGTAATTCTGATTTGGAAAGACATCTCGGGGTGACCATATTGCCTTTTAGAAAAGTAATTCTGCTAGATTTGCTTCGCTTCATACACTGAATTGTGGTAGTTGCTGTGAGAGCCTTTCAACCTTAATGCCTTCCTTTTAGGAAGTGGTATTGGCAATGGGAAGTTGTACAGATTAGGTTATATCAGTGCCTGGTTTCTATCAAACAGCTTGGCAGGAATTGCTGCATTCCCTGATAATAGATTCGGTCCTCTAATGGTGTATCTTTCTAAATGCAATCTCATTTGAGATGCTGTTATACAACTTCTCTTTCACAGCTCTACTTGAGAATATTGCCTTTAAATCTTGGAGGCTTATTATGCTTCAGTTTACTTATGTTTAATTTTTAAGCAGGGATTCCCTTGAGCTAGGTACTCAGTTTTACTTACGACGCATAATAAATAAGTATCAAATGTGGACGATTGTTTAATGGCCATGGATTTTCACAGTATAATTAAGGTTAAAGTTTTCCTAAACTTATTTAGTTTTGCATCTTTTCAATTAGTGTCTAATACAGAAGATAGGTTTGTACACTACCTCTGCTCATTTTTTTTTTTTTTAATTTATCTTATGTGATTTAATTATTTCTGAGGGGGGAAAAGAACCTCTCTGTGTTTCAGCAGCCTACAGCCTTAGAGGAATATGCTAAAGCCTGAATTAGCTAAACTTTTCTTTTTCTTCTCTCCTCAGTAATGATCAGGAACAGGTTTCCATACTTTAAGGATGCTTCTTCCAATGGCAATAGTATTACCTGTGCTGTGGGTTCAACCCACACAAGGTGGGTTTCATTACAGATGCTGAATAGGGTACATGTCAGTCAGTATAAATGCTGTTGTCAGAAGCAGCCTTAGGATTTTGCTATTGGGAAAAGTTGCCTCCAAATAAGTAAGTCTAAATTTATGCGTAGTGCTTATGCTATATCAATTTTGAAAATAATGCTCGTTCTTTCCTAAAGTAAAAGACATTTGATTTAATGTTGCTGGTTCAAATGCACAGACAAATTTTGCCTGCAGTAGAAACATACAGATGATGTCTCGCTTCACACAGGAAAACTTTTAGGCTCAGATAATGGAATTCATTGGGCAAGTTTGAACTTGCTACATGTTTTTTGACTTAAAAGGACAACATACACAGAGCGTGGAGCTTCTAGTTACCTGTGACTGTTGGTAGTGCAGCAGCTACCCTTCATGCGAAAAAGAAGGAAATTCAGAAGCATATGCAAGTTTTCTAAATCAGATAAAGATTAAAAATCAAAATCCCTGCCCCACCCCGCCCATGCTGTGGTCCTCAAGCTGTTGTGAGGAGTTTGTGTATTGTTTTCTGTTCCTCACAAGGCGTGCTTGTATCTAAAATAAATTAAAAGCCCCTGTGGGAATTCCTGTTCTGTAGGAAGCTGTCAAGGCTTTCTAGCTGTGTATGCAGTAAAGCTCATGTGTTACTTGCACAAAAGTTAATTACTCCTATGTTTAACTTGTTCACAGACCTTTAGCATATAAAGAAATTACAATCTGGGTCTTATCTTTCCCTGGCAGTGGCTGGATTTTGTGAGTGATTTTTTTTGTGTGTGTCTTATTTATAGAGCTTTATATATTTCCTCAGAAATTGTCCTTTTATATCCTTTAAAATTATTGCAATAAGGATAAATGCCTATTTTTAGTAGAAGTGAGTACAGTATGGAGTACAGTCATGAACATATTATTTTTTTTGACTGCCTGTGCAAATTACATTCTACATACCATGCTGCAGTGTGTTAGTAGGCAGTCTGATTTATGGTTGTAGGAAAATACCATTCATTGCTCGTGTTTTTGAGAGCCTGGGAAGGAAGGAAATAGGTAGACTTTCTGGTTAGCTTTCAGTGGAGTGCTCTGAAATGCTTGGCCTTCAGTCAAGAGAACAAAAGCCCTCTTGTTGGTTTATGAGGTTTTAGGGTGTGCCTACACCCTAAAAATGTTGTAGTAGCATTTATTTTGGAAGACTTATTTGGAGCTTTCATCAACACCTTGATGAGGAGGGCAGAGCTACTATCAACTCCCCTGCCTGGCCAGTTTCTGGCTTAATCCAGCCCAGAGGGAATCATCAGTAATAATGGATCAGCACTTGCAAATCCTGCCTGGACCTGTCTTTCCGGCCTTGAAGAAAGAATGAGATGTTCACCAAGATTTTCTGCCAATCTTTCTGTAAGTATGGCAGGTGATCCATACAATGAGAAACCTTGGAAGCAGAAGATCTGCAGGTGTTTTAACACAGACAGCTTGTAGTGCTTCACTTTGCTGTCTTCAACTGCTCATCTAAGATGTGATGCAGTTCAGGATTGCAACCTGCAAGTCCTTTTTAGTGTCCTTTGAAGACTTGCCTTGGTTTTGGAAATGGACCATGTGGCTGACAACTCGTGAAAAGCTGTGTAAATCCCTACAAATAACTTTGTAGCTGTGTGCACTGAAATGGTAGTAAAGCTTGCCCCAAATCAGACTACTTTCTCCAGCTCTTAATCTCTAGTTATGACAAATACAACATCTTCTAACCCCATGCCTGTGTCTACAGGCATTAGACTGAAAATGATTTTCTGTGTAGTTGTAGAGCTTGGGGCTGGTGAAAATGTGGATCTCGCTGCAGAACCAGGGCAACACAAACTTGGTGAGAAGGATGCCCTCCTCTTTCCCACCATGTTTTCTCTAGCTTTTCACTATGGCAAAGGAAGGAGGATTGTTCAGCCTGTGCTCCCACAGCCAGCATGTATGTATTGGAGATGGCAGGGGATGAGGGGAATTTAGCAATCTGTAGGAGAGCTCAGCAGAGTACTGCACAGCTTAGACATGTGCCTTCACTGCTGCAGGAGCATCTAGTGTTGGTTCTCAGGATGTTTCCCACAGCAGCAAAGGGAACCAGTTTAAGCAGCTCTAACTTGTGGTGAGGAAGGCAGAGATTGGGATTCTTGGTTTTCTGGTTATTAGAAAAAATGTCTAATAGATTTGTGTTACAAAGACATTAATGTTCTTCCCACTTTTATAAGCAACAGGTTATTTAAATTGGCTTTGAAGTTTTGGAAACTTTCTGTTCCTGTCCTTGCCATTTTTAGCTAAAATGGCAATCTGAGAAAAAAACCCAAAAATGCTTGAGTGTAGTTCTTGTACCCTTTATAATTGTCTTGCACACATGGCATACGGAAGTCTCTGTTGGCGTCTGTTGTGTGGGGAGTGTTGCAAGTTTGGCCTAGACCTCATCATTGGAGGAGTTTCTAGGTGGTACAAGTGGACTCTAGAAGATCCGTTGGGTAATGTCATGGAGCATTCTCCAAAGCTTGACCTGCTGTGCAGGAGCTGCTCTCACTGAAGTGTGATAAACCAGGCTTCACTCATGATATATTCAATACCTGTGGATAGGGAGCGTGTATTAAAGTTACAAAGCTGAGCATTCCAGAAGTGCTTCCAACACCTGCACAACCTTCATTCAGGGTCCTTTGTCTTGCATGCCACAGACCAATCCATATTTGGAGACAGCCTTCTCCTTCTGCCTGCAATGCCTGGCCTCCCAGCATAGACAAAGAGAAATTATCTTAACTTCCTGTGCCATTTGAGACCTTCTGGCACTGGGAGGTCTGTGCAATCCTGGAAGGTGTGACAGGACCTGCAGGAGGCACATACCCATCTGGAGCAGGAGCTGGGGACAAATCAGGGTGCCTGAGGGATGCTGTGTGCTTGTGTTCAGGAAGCTCAACAGGGCTCCCCTGGCTGCAGTGACAAGATTTCCACTGATTAAAATAAGATTCCAGACACTGAGCTCAGGGCAAATTCCTGCCTAAAAGAGATGCCTTTGGAGCTGAATCCCTTGCTTTAAGCCTGGCCCTCTGGGGGCTGTCCAGGAATGGGTTTTAAATTCTTCCTGTCAATTTGTGCTTTTTCTCTTTTCCTTTTCCCCTATCGCTGGCAAACAGCAATGGTACTTCAGTTTAGGGCCCGGAAGCGTGCCGATATCCTGTAATTGCATCTTAGACATTAGCTGGGAAGTTGCTTTTGTATAGTTGTCTTGTTTTGTTCTTAGTTTGTTTGTTCCCACAGCCTCCTATTACATTAGGACAGTATGTCCCTCTCAGAAGGTTTTCTATGCCACTGTAAGGTAATTTCATCTTGCTGACCAGAACACCATTGTCTGTAAGCTCATTGTATGCAGGTATCCTTAGGGGGTTTTCATACTCGGTGGGTATTTATCAATAGTCTGTCTCAAAAGAAAAGGAGGTGACCCAGGAATAGGAACTGGAGTGCTGCTTTATGCTGGGGGAATAGGTCCTTATTGTCTGTAGGTAGAGTAGGTGTATAATTACCAGAAATTTCAAGCACTTTTTAACACAAGCACATCTCACATTTACAGTTGGCCTTAGGTCAAGTTTTCCGCTATTCTGTAATTGTTAGGTATACAGTGCTCTTTTACATGGAAAAAACCTGTGAATTTTGAACTGGTTTGTCTGGTTTCTGTCTCATTGCACGATAAATATGGGATGTTTAATTTTAAGCCTTAATAGATTATACTTCATTCTTATTGTGCATGAGAAAATAAATTACAGTACACAGTCTGCAGGTTTTATAAACCATTACATCCTTCCGAGGTACACAACTATTCAGACTTGCACTATCTTGTGGACTTTGATTACTGTATCACAGTGCAGCTACTCCTTTGCTTTCCATTCCTCAAAGTGGCACGTGGAAAGTCTTATTTCTAAAGCATTATGCTCAGCTCAGCATTATGCTTTCTCCTGTACACACTGGTTGGCATTGAGAAAGGGTCTTATGTATGTTACCATTCGTTTAATGACTGTAGAGGGTAGAATTAACAATTGGAGGTGAGTTTCAGTGCTCCAAGCGTGCAACAATATAACCTTCATAGCAGTCATCAAGTGACTATAAGCAGCATAAGAAGAGCTATAAAGTTTACCTGGAAGAATTTTTTTTGCACCATGTTAATTAGTCAGCAGAATTGATTTTCTCTACAACTAGGTCTGTACATGTAGTTGCATGACAGTGATGTCTGGGTGCTTGTATACTTCAGAGCTGAAGTAACTGCTGATGTACATGACCAAAGAAATACAGCTTCTTCTCACTGAAAGAACTCTACAGTTAGGAATTATGCTGTGGTTACTTTTTTTTTTTTTCCTTCCTTATGAAGCATCCAAAGAAATGAGTACCCGCTGTCCCAGTCCAGGCACGAGTCACCTATTTGGTTGGGTTATACTGTGTCATTACAAATAAATAGAGATCTCTTACTGGAGCTGTCAGCTGTAAAAGTATGGGTCTGCAGCCTGAAGTCATGGGGCTTGGGGTTTGTTTGAGTGCATCTCATGACAGCACTGAGATACTGAGGTTTCTTTCCAAGTCTCATAAATGTGCTGTTGTCACAGTAATTGTTCCCTTGGAAAATGTAGAAGATGTGCTGGCTTTGCAGTGTGCCTCTCTACTTTTTTATGCCAAAACTCATTCAGACCTACTGGAACCTGACGTTATAGGTGCTATTTCAGAGATCGACTCCCTTGCTTAACATGTGTTGGAAAGACTGTTCAGCTGTTAACTGAGGAGTCTGAATTCAGACCTAAAATCAGGACTGTGAACAGCCCTCTGGAGAAGTATGCCTCTCTCCATTCATCTGTAGAAGAACCTTTTGGTCCTAAATTTAGCTAGTCTGAATTGAACTAAAGTTAACTGCCTGAAATACACAGTGACTTTCTGTCTCCCCATCTCCTTAGTCTCATCTGAGAGTGCCACTGTATTAAAGCCCTGAAAAGGATAATCCAGTATGAGGCCAGTGGGTTCAAAATTACAAGTGAAGTCTGTTTGTAGCGATTATGCTAATTGTACTTAGATAGAGAGAAAGGAATGTGCATATGACTCTTTGGGGACTCGCTTTGATCCTTTCCTCCCTGTGCCAGGCAGAGGGATAGGGAGAGTAGGAGTAAGTGCAGATAATGTTGGAAAAATGCTTTAGGTTTCATCCAAGGCTGATGTGGTGTTCTAGACTGTGGCAATTTTCATCAGGCTAGCTGAAACCTCCAGCCCATGAAGGAAGCATCGTCAAGGTTGGCTGGCTGCAGCCAGCAGCAGAGCTGAGCACTGGCTCTGCAAGGAGCAATGTCTTTCTGCTGGGCTCCTTGTCCTGACCAGCCGTCATGTTGGGCACTTGCTGCAAACTCAAAACTTATTGACGCATAAATACATGGGACAGGAGCTGCCTTTGAGCTAGTTGTCAGATGAGAGGTGTGAAATCAGCAACTGATATCCCTGTCATGGAGAACTGATTTCACTTTTGCCATGCCTGAATTGAATGATGTAACTTGTGCATTTGTGGGACAACCTGTCTGTCTGCTTCAGATAAAGTAAGGGGCTCTGCCACACGAAATTCTGGCTTTGTGGAGGTGATGAAGGGGTGAACAGGTGATGGATGTTAGTTGTATGCTTTATAAACCATGTCAGAGAGAACTGTGCAACAGCCTGTGCAACAACAGAGTAAAGGACCACGAAAAGATTCAGCATTAATCCAGTCTGGAAGCCATCTCCTGTGTTAAGTGCCTGTGTACATCCAGCTGGGGAAGCAGGGTAATCTGAGTGTGACCCCATCACAAGGTGCACCAATCCTCTGGGAGCTACCTATCTAGCTCTGGCATTGCTCTGAATCCCATGCCTTGATCAGAGTGCCCACATCTCTTTCTTGGCCTTCTCCTGCTTAAATGGAACCACCTCTAGTTTTCTTGAACAGGGATGTCAGCTGCTGGTGTGCATAACTTTTGCTGGTGGGGTCTCTGTAGCTCTGAGAGCAAGGGACACTTAGATCTTAACCAAAACATGTCAACAAAGATTATGTTGTTAAAAGAAGTAAGTCTTTGAATCCCCAACACAATAGCTGTAATCCCACAGTCATTATAACATCATGCAACAAGTCTGAAAAAGATGTGGAGCTGGATGCTGTTGCTTAGGATGTCTGCAAGCCGAAGCAGCCAAGCTCCATGGGTGGCACAGGACCACAGCTGCATCCTGTGCTCCCTTCTGATGTGCTAAGTTTTCAGACAGTGTGAAGAGGACAGGTCTGGAGCAATACTTTGATTTTGCAAGCCCTCAGGGTATTTGTTAAATAATGCATTAAGAGAGGAAGTAACATGGCAAATAGCTGCCATAACTGGAGGCTTCGTAGTACCTTCTGTGCTTTGCTTCCAAAATACAAGCCTGAGACATGACATGTGCCAGGATCACCACGAATGCAGACTGAATCTGTGTTTAATTCCTCTTTAGCATTGGGGTATAAACAAGGAGTGTGTGCCCTGGAAATTTTTACAGCTGTTTGCAGAGAAACAGTGATGGAAGCCCAGCTTTGAGATTGATTGATTACTCACAGATTATAGAGCAGCAATTGCAGACAGTTTTACTGTTTAAACACTGCTTGGTATTAAACCACTTTTATAGCGGACTGGAAAGGCAGATGTCCATTTAATCTGTTTGGCTCCTTCAGCGCTGCATAATGTCACAAATGACAACCTTCTCCAGCAAAATGGAAAACTTCAGCTATGTGGAATAGGCTTGGAAATGAGAGAGAAGCTTGTTCCTTTTAGTGACTCTTTGGTGAACGTGAGCTTTAACTTTCAGATCATGTGGCTAATTAAAACTTGATAATAGGAGATTATATATCCTGATTATAAATCAATAATAGGATATTAAGTTGATTTCCTAAGATAATATAAAGGGGAGCAGTGGTGTGAAGTATCCTAAACTAGCCCTTTATTTGAATCTCATGTGTTGGTTTTAAAAAACCCAAACTATATGCAGTTAGGCTTTGTGGTCACATCGGAAGTGCCACTTTCATACTTTGCTTCAGCAAGCACTGGAGGACTGCAGTCGGCTGTTACAAACCCAGGCTTTCCATTTTGTGTTACCTCTGAATTGTGGCTGTACTGAGCACAGAAAGGGGAACAGCACAACCCCCCTCTACGCTCACAGAATGAGGGCTATAAAAACCAGGCCACATTGAGTGGTCAGTGCTGGCTGGACTTGCAGCAAAGGTGGCACAAAGCAAGCTGGGACAAGTTAATGTCCAGTAGGCACGTGCCTGGGGACAGCTCGTGGGAAAGCTCTCCTCAGCTTTCTGATGACAAACCAAGGTCTTCCACTGTGAATGCAAATGGTGCACCACTTCAAACCAGCCCTGCCAGCAAAGAATGAGGGAAACGCCGCATTGCCTGTGCAGGCAGGCTGTGGTCTACCAGGAGGGTTGCCTTTAGCTCCTGGCACCGTTTGCTGCCTCCCTGAAGCCGGTGGCTGCTGAGCTGGTGCCTGTAAGGAGCAAGTGTTCCTTGGGTTCTGTGGCTCCTGGTGGGACATGGGACAGACTCTTCCCTCTCCATTCCTTCACCATGTCCTGCTGTGGAGGATGAAGTGCCGCCAAAGCAGGTTTCAGTAATATTAGACTTGTAGAGCATAGCCTGGTCTTTCTTTTTGAAGTTGTAAACAGGCTCATGAAGGACATAGTGTTTGAGCAGACAGTAGAGAGGAGTCCTGGCTTTCTGGCAGGCTTCGTGATGAGTGAGGCTGCTGGCAGAGCCTCCTGACTGAGTCCTCACCCTGGTACTTGAAAACTGAGGTGTTATCCCACAGCTCTGTGCTGTGTTTTGGGGGGTTATGTCACTTCTTTCAGTGTCCTTCATAACTATTCGTTCTTACCCCCCCCTTCAAACTGATTTTAAAAGAATGAAATGGGGGCTTGTTAAACCTTTCAGTTGCATACAGTGCTGTATCTGTGCCACAAACCAGTAGTAATCTGCTCTCTCAGCCCATCAGAGGCTTCCCTGGAGGACTACAATATGGGCCTATGTGTGTGCACACGTAATTAATGGAGGAAAGACAGCCCCTGCCACAAGCTGAGCAAGGGCCCCTGGTCTTCATAAGGGGCTGTGCTCTCTCAGGCTGTGAAGCGAGCAGTTCCAGTGCAGCAAAATCTTGGGGTGCCAGTTCATCTCGATAAGCCAGTTTTTCTACAAGTGAAGTGCAGCTATCTATTTCACTGGATGAGAATCTTCAGTTTTTGTGGGATGTGTCTGGTATGGACTCATTTTTCTAGAGAAATGGACTGAGCTCATGACTCTGCTTTATCAAAATGCCTGTAGTTGTTGCATTCTTCTGCCTAATGGTCTTTGTTTATTGTGTTGTGAAGTCAAATGAACTTCTGAGTGACTTTTAAGAAGAGGTGTCAGCTACTGACATGAATTGAATTTTCAGCAGTAAAGATCTTCACCTTTTCAGTTCTCAGTTGCTTCCTGGTCATGGTCTACCTTCATTCAATTATTGAAAGTGGCATTTGAACATGTCTTTCTGATCTCTCTTATGTGTTCAACGTGAGCAAACCAATGCTGCTTGCCATGGTATAACGTGCTACAGTTGCCTCATTAGAGCTGTCTTCCTCAGAATGCCATAAAAAGCTGCCTCCATTTGTATTATTTACAGAAATGTATTTATTAACAAGTTCTTGACCTAATTTGCTCATGTGTATGTAAATCATGTACATGCTTATGTAAGTCAGAAAACCTGATTTACACACTTCATGCTCTGCCCTGTGAGAAGAGGTTTATTCTCGGTCAAAACATCTAATTTGAAACTAACTTAAGTACAACATTATTGTGTGACAGAAAATTCCTCTACACTGTCTACTAATCCTGCATTACAGGCACATTCTTCTTTCTGTATAGATGCATTTGTTAAAATGTTGCTTCACACTGCATTGATGCCACTTGAAGCGCAGTCCTTGATTGCTCTATTTTCTTAGATATACATATGCAAGTGTACTAGTAATGTCCCAAAACATTTAATTCTGTGTTTTCTTGCTGTGACAATTTGAATGTCTTGCCCTATGGTCTCCTTAAGCAGAGTCTTTTTAGCTCTCCTCTCTGTCCTTAGATTATTTTTTTCAGGAGGTAAGGTCAGGTCTATTAAGAAGCCAATATCAGTAACAGGCTGATGAAACTCCTTTTTGCTTTTTCTGAGTGCCGAGTGACCCTTTTACTGGAGCAAACAGAAATGGGAGCTAAGAAGCTTTCTAATGCCATCAGTGTAGCAACCTTTTCTATTGCTTGCAGAGAAAAACCTGTGGTTTGAATTAAATGTTTGGTATTAATCTGGGGATAGCCTTGTAAAGTGTAACTGCTTTGACACATCTGCAGTGAAACCTTAAGAGAATTTTTCCATTTGATTGACGGCTATATACAGAGCAGATTATATGCTGTATTTTTGAACCAGAACTGTCAGAAATAAGGTGCAGATAATTGGCATATATTCTTGTCTTATCTGAGAATAACTTAGGGTTGACAGGTTACCTATCCATTGTGTCTACTATTTTTGCCAACACTTAACCACATTAAGTAGCCTAAAGATGCCCGTACTGAGTTAGTTGCTTCTGTAATGCATTGCTTAAAAGGTGTTTTTGTGGTACCTGCTAATTTTACTGAACTTAGAAAACATCTATTCTTTCCATTCACTCCACAAGATACAGGTTTAACAAGGAAATAGGGACGTTGATCTAACATACAGAAATAACATATCACTAGCAGAGATTTTGTAAACTCAGTTTGTATCGGTTTAAATCTCTTTCTTTTACTCTTTTCCTGGGCAGTTTCCTCTCTATGTCTTGACTCTCAGGTGAGAGCCTGTTTGTCAAGTGTGATACAGAAGTTGGTATCAAATCTAAATCCCTCTGTGCCTATGTGGGCTATCAGTTGAGTACATTTTCTAGTGTGGCCTTGGATTAAAACAGGGTGGGTCTTAGTAATTCACTGGCCACACAAGCTTTCAAGATGATGAAACTTCAAAGCCAAAGGACAAGCAAGAGTTGCTTCTCCAAACACGATCACTGTGTGCATATTTTTGGTAAGTAGGAGAGTAGAAGCATGGATGTGGCTGCTCAATTGTGGCTATTTGTAAGTTACAATCCAAGGAAAACTGCTGTGCTAGCACTGGCCTTCTCAGTTGATGCCTTCAGACATAAGCCTGCAGAAGACCATGAGATTGCTTTTGATGTCTGCTGATATGTGTCAGGTTGAGGTTTGCTTTTTCTGTCATGCCACAGAAATACAGTCCTCAAGGTGGGGACTTTTATCTGGTAAGGGGTATAAGAATAAAGCAGAGTGTTTGGGATTTGAGTTTGAAGTGTGAGAAATTTGACTTTCTTTCTCCCCTTCCTTGCCTCTCAAGACAGGTGATATGTTTTCTTCTTCAGTAGGTAAATACACTTGCTAGCTTCTGTTTCTCTATGATATACATAAAGAAAGCATAGAGATATATGTATATAAACTCTCTATGATATACATACTATAAAGGTGACAACAAGGCAAAAGAAAGTGTGCAAATTAAATAGCATGGTCTCAAAAATATGTGGATTTGGGCTGTTTTGTCCGCTGTGCATTCACATTTCCCCCTCTCAGGAGGTGGCTCAGGTGCTTAGCCAGATTCCGAGCAGCACGGCAGTGGTTTGTAGAATATTAGAAGCATATCAGAGAAGTGGAGAAAATAAGGACATAAAAAGGGAACTTGACAGACCCCTTTCCAGTTTCTGCTTAGTACCTCCCTGCTTTGTGCTGTATTGTAAGCAGTGCTTTAGCAATAATACTGACAAAGCCTAACAAAGAGATTTGCTTGCTGGCAGAAAGTTGCTTAAAATAACTTACTGAGGCTAAAGAGGCTGCCCAGGTCAATAATGCTGTGAAATCCTCAATGTGTAGCAGCTCCAGGATGTTTTGTAGGCATATGGATTTTTGAAAGCTTAAGACCGTTGGTAAGGCTGTAAAGACTGCAGAGTGCTCCTAACCTGGTATTGATGGTGCTGGGACAGTTTTTTGAAGATTCAGAGTTTAGCTATAGAAATACTGAAGTCTTTTAGCAGAACTCTGATTTAAATTATGAATATTAGAAAGAAATTGTTGTTATTTATTAACAGATATTTAATACTATTCAGAGTCTTTGTTGTATTTTATTCTTCAGTCAGTTTTATCACTGTTAAAAATTCTGTCAAGCGTCTTACTTTCCTTTCCTAAAGCAAGCGGCTTGCTTTCCTTTAAATCAAGGGAAGCTGATTCATGAAATACAGTGTAATTCATCCCTACCTTTTCTATGAATGTAATTCCTTTGGTTCTAGTTTTATGTAGCATTATTTTTAAAACATAAGCTGAAGGTAATCAATATGAAGCTTATTTCAGCCAGCTTTCATTAATGGTAGCCACTCATGATAAGTGAGAGATAATGTTAGCAGTTCACTAATCCTTCAGTTTAAAGAGCAGCTTTGTTGACCATGCCTTAAACCAAAGAATTGTAACATGCCATTCAAAGGTGGTCCCTTACGTAATTTCAGTTGAAACTTTTATTTTGAGGAATTCCTATACATTCATCCTCACAGTTGTTTGATCCATGTTCTGCCACATCCACATGCACAGTTTATATGGAAGGAGTAGCCCATGGGAAAGAGTCAGGAGCTGGGACTGTGGTGGGAAAGGGAACCTCTGCAGAAAATCTGATACCAGTCTTTCCACTGCCCAAGGACTATTATTTTAGCATACTTTATACTATGCAGTTTCAGCTTGATGTTTTCTGTGTATGTTTGTGGGATTTTTTAAGAGCAGACAGGTGGTTCTTATGAATATGAATGCATGTTAATTGTTATGGTGTGCAGCAGAGTCTGACGGGAGGCATGGAGGCTCACAGCAGACTGCCTCACTGAGGCTTTGTCTTGTTTTCTCTTGCTGTGCTGTTGATATGGGGTCAACCAGCTGCAAAGCCATCTGGGGAAAAATTCTTAACAACATAGTCCAAATTCTCTTTTATTGGTTCTGCTCAGTATGTCCATTTAGGTTCCAAATGTAACCCTGGGCTGTATTTGTCTTCAGAAGAAATTGTCCCCGTTGCTTCCCTTGCCCAGTCCAGTGCTGCACTGCAAGCCCCAGGCAGCCACCAGGAGAGCCAAAAGCAGAAAGAGAGCAGGAGGGAAAATCTTTCCTTTTTGCCTCGGCCCCACCTGGCTAGGAAGTTGGCTGGGCTCCCCCAGCCCAACCTGTCTGTCATCTTTGGCTGGGGAGTCAGGCAGGCTTATGCTGGTAATGCACCAGTTCATTTTCCCTGGTGAAGGAACGGAGTCATGCCTGAAGGGCAGCATACCAGACAGAAGACTGCTTCTGAAGCCGTGCAGCCTGTACAAGCTGCTGTATCTCTGATTTCACTCAACTGCTGTTATAGTAGAAGTTATTAGAATGATGTTTTATCCCATCAGAAGTAAACTCATTTCTTATCTTTTTATGCATCAAAGAGGATATGAACACCAAGCCTTTGCAGCAAAAATTCAGTTGAGTAAGATGGGATCAAAGTGCAGAATCCAACAACTTAATCTCGCAGGCCAGTGAAGTGAGTAGGAGTTGGCACCTGGAAACAGCAATAAAGTCATCTTTGTTGTCTTACCATTTGGAGATCTGGAATATGAAGAGGTATCTCAGAAGGATGTACCTGGTCTCTCAACGCTTTCTGTGTTTGCTGTCTCTGTCTGAAAAGACTATACGAGTGGAAAGAATGATACCATTTATCTTTTTGGCCATGGAGATTATGACCTCTGGCCTAATTTAACCAAGTTTTGGATTTACCAGTGCTTTTCCTGCCAGAGGACAAACTGATCCCTTATTTGTGTGCTTTCAGGCACCACCCAAAGTAGCTGGGTAAATAGAGTTGTGATCATTTCCATGGACTGAAGAAAGAAGTTGGTATGTGTGGCATGTTCTGCTGGCTAATGCAAAGTTCACGTTGATCTGCAGTTCCATGGATTTTGCATCATTAGAGTGTACCAGTTTTGAGCAGAAAATATTCTTTCTCAGCACCCAAAGTAGTATAAAAACGATGATTTGGAGCTTTTTGTTTGTTTCTTGTGGTTTTTTTTAGATATTTCTTCAAAAGGTCATTGTTTCCTCTCATGTTGAGTGCGCAGCCTGCATATTCTGTTGTAATGAAACTAGAGTCCTGGTACAAAAGTGTTTCATTTAAGCATGCTTAAATCTTATTTCAGCTCTACTTTCCTTAAATAAGAATCTAGCAAACCTGGGATATGAATGTGTTACCACCAACATTCGTCTCAGTTCTAGAGGATCCTGGATTCCTCTTCATTTAGAGCTGTTTATGACCATCTTCTGAAATAGGTTGCATGTGTTGTTGGGAGGGAGGGAAGTTACTTCAGCTAATTCCTATGATGGCACACAATTTTAGAAATATCAAACAGATTTTATATCCACCAGTGGCTGGTTTTCCACCTGTGGGGAGCTTTGGTAGGATGTCACCAAAAACCTGCTGGCTGCAGGTGGCAAACAGAAGTGTCCATTGAGAGATCTGTAGACCTTGATGAATGAATCCCTACTGAATAACAGATTATGTATTCAAATATTGGAAATCTCAGTCCTTAAGCTGTGAAGCTGATTCCTGCTCATCTTTGATAAACATCAGTTGCCCTACGTAACCCTTGTTAGTAATATTTAATTGGTGTATAATGTAATTTTAATAATATAGTTGTTTTATTTGTAATTTCCCTGCTTATGGAAAAGGAATGCAATTGATTGGGTTTATTGCCAATTCTTGCTACTAATGGCAAAAATATCTTAATTTAAATGATTTCACTTTAGTTGATTCTGGGTTCCTCACGTGGGCTTATTTTGTTGAAATCCATGGGCTGGAAAGGAATCAATATGGGGCTTTTGAAACTGGTGGAGGTTTGCAGTGCTCCCACTACGATTGATTACAGCTGCTTTTGTAGGGCTTTAAAAAGAACAATCTGTATTAAAAACATCATTCTTTGGTATGAGCTTGAACAGCTCCAAATAGGTTTCCATGGGGGCTGCCCTGCAATTTGACCACTTCAAGGGATTGCAGTAATCACCAGTGGGCCAGGGCAGCGAGGCAGAGGAAAGGCTATTAGGTGGGGAGTTATTGGCATGCATGCCAAAGAGGTTACCCTGGCAGCTTTAATCATTCATCCACATTCTCAAGAGGAGGGAGGAAAACATAAGTGTTAGTTCTGATTGATTAGCAAAAAGGATCAGTAAAGCATGAAAGGAGAGGGGAAGAGCAAGTGCACGTTAGATTTAAAAGCGCTGACTGGGGCAGGTACATGTAGTTATGACCTCTAAACCAAAAGCTACCTGCTTCCTCCATTGCTGTCACACTTGTGGCTGGTTATTCAAAGACAGGCTAACCTCTTCATTCAGTATTTTCAAAGGAGTGTATTTAGCTTCTTGGTCACACTGTGCCTTAAATTTAACCTGTCTGCACATGGGCTGATGTCTCCTTAAAAAAAATTATTAGCATTTTGAGCTGTGACAATGATTTGCATGGTGGTTTTGATCCTATTTTTGGCAAAACTGATGGGTGCTTTTTGGAAAACATGCAGAAAATTGCTATGCTAATTGGGAGAAATCAATCCGTGATGCACATTGCTGGCTGCTGGCTTCCAATGCCGTTTCGCCTGCACACTGCCTTTAATATTTCAGTCTGGAGTAGTACTTTGGAGCCTGATTCAGCTGCAGACCTTCTAAAATAGTTTCCCTGTTGTATCGCGCCTACGTCAAAGGCAGAGTTGAGGAATAAACTGTTCTTTGCACAGATTGATAGCTTGGTGTGAGGGCTGAAAGGGCTTTGAATCTTTTAATTTTGGGATTCCCAGAGAAGCTCTGGTATTAAACGTCTGCTTTTATGTGGGAAAAGAAGAACCGCTGTGTACTGCAACTTGACTGTTAAGCAGTCCTGAGATTTTCAAGGTAAAAGAGACAACTAAACTTCAGCGTTCAATTCTAGGTTTCATGTACAAGGAAAGACCTGTTGGTACAGTGTCAGAGAATGTGATATGATATCAAATCAAGGGGGTTCATGTAAACAGCAGGTACTGTTTGCTTGGGTTAGTGTATCTGATTTGCTCTCCTCCTCTATCAGTTCTAAGTAACTGGTTTTGTGTTGTAGTACGTTTATGTGGTAATTGAGTTAGGAAAGTCCCTTGGTCCTAACCTGTAGCCTCTGTGGAGGCGATTTGACCATTTGGTCCTCTCTCAAGCATGGACTTTCAGCGTGAACTGCTGTAGAATCACAGGAAACTTTCGTTGCTGGAGAAACAAATAAAATACTGCAGTTTCATATGTGATCCAGGCAGCTTTCACTTGCTGAGTTCTGGGATGAGGCTGTGGAGCATCAACTGAGGAGACTGCCTATGTGAAGAACTACTCTTTGGGATGTAGCAGTGGCAGAGATCTACAGAGTTGTGAAGGTTTGTTGTTCCAGAAAATTGCACGTACCTGAATGAAGATGTGGGCATCTTCTGCAGGGTCGATGATGAAGGGGCAGACCCAACTATGGTCTCACTCAGCTAGCAGTCCTTTAATACTACTTCACATGGCTTGAGCCTAATTAGGTAGCCTGGGGAGGGCTGTTGCGTAACTGATGAGGATCTCTTTTTGTTCATTTACTGAATATCTATTGTAGCTGGAGAGCATGGAGCAAATTGTTTGATCTGTCCTTCATCACAAATCATGCTGTTGATAACTCGTGTAAGGATAGAAAGCTCTGCCTGATCTTGCCAATGTACTACCTTTCCTCTCTTCTGCACCTTCATACAGCAACCTCTGTCCTACCCTGGGCAACACAGCTTCTGGATAAGGCATTATATTAACAGACTAAAGCTTAGTCTCTGTGTGCATCTAGTAGATAAATGATACACAATGGGAAATCAGACTCCGTGAAAAGAAGTGGAAAGGTAAAAGCTTTTTCATAGGATCATAGAATAGCTGGGTTGAAGAGGACCTTAAGATCATCCAGTTCCAACCCCATTCCATGGGCAGGGACACCTCACACTAAATCATGTCACCCAAGGCTTCGTCCAGCCTGGCCTTGAACACTGCCAGGGATGGAGCACTCACAACTTCCTTGGGCAACCCATTC
>JBCJKH010049084.1:0-19146 GCA_039877255.1 Loriculus beryllinus
GTATGACTGCCTCTCCCCCGCACACCTGCACACGCCGCACAACACACACACACCTCACGGACACACAACCACAACACGCTCGCACGCCGCTCGCTCCCTACCCCGCCTTTCGCCGCCGCCGCCGTCGCGCACCTGTGCGGAGCCCTCGTACCGAGCCCACGGGGGTTGTTTTGTGTGGCGGGTGTCCCGTCATGCCTCGCGGTGCTCGTTTGCATGGACACGCCCCCACCCTCAGTCCCCGCCCCGTAGCTCCGGTCGCGTCCCGTCCGGTCCCGTCTCCTCTTCGCCGCTGCTCTCAGCGCCATTCCCCGGCCTCCGTTGTCCCCTCCCCGGCCTCGGTTCCCGTGGACCGCAGCACTTGGCAGCAAAGACATGCAACACCGGAGTATAAATCACCCCTCTTCTTCTGCACAGGGCAGAGTCACAGGCACCCCAGCAGGGCTAGAAACATGCGCTGGCACCAAAAGCCCACAGCAACCCCTGCCAGCAGCTGGGATGAGCTCCAACTTTACCAGACCAGAAATGGATGGGAACGCTTCAGAAGAAGGCAGGGGATCCTCCTTCCTGTGCCAGAACCCCCATCTTCTGCTCAGGCTGGATCCTGCACCCGGAGCAGCTCTGACCCCCCTTCTGGGGGTCACAGGTACCCAGCTCTGGGCTCTCCTGCACAAGCCCATCTCAAGTGGATACCAGAACGACAGCCAGAGATGTGAGCTAGGGACTGTCACTATGTCACTGTTTCTCCCATGTCCCAGAGGAGGGGGCCCGGGACAGGGAATATCCTTCACTGCTGCAGCCCGGAGGAACAGGAACAGGCTGGGCAGAAGTGCAGCATCCCCAAGGACCACGCAGAGCTGAGCCTGTGGTGACATCGGTTATCAGGGCTCCTGCCACTCCACAGAAAACAGACAAGGTGTATTGTGGGGCCTGGTTTATTAGTGTCCGTGCCGCTGCCCCTACTACTGATCCACATTCTTGACCCGCAGGACAACAGGCACTGAAGTGCAGGGGATCATGCCCAAGTCTGTGATGACCAGATCTACCAGGTCGGGTGGCGTCACGTCATAGACGAGGTTGAGAAGGCGCAGGGACTTATTCTCTGCCCAGCCACCCAGCTGTGCCTGGCCCTTTCGGAGCACGATCAGATCATCAGGGTCATCTGTGGACAGAAGAGGCAGCAGGATCAGGGATAGCACTTTTCCATTCTGCCCTGGCAGCACACACACTGCTGCCTGCCAGGCCACCCTTCTTCTGGGAGGTGGCCCCTGGCCCAGGAAGGGCAGGGCAGAGCAGCCTATCCTGGCCAGCAGCAGGTCTCAGGTGGCAGGAAGCACACAGAAGCCATACCCAGCTCATTGGAGACAAAAGAGTCCGTTTGCACTCGCTCACAGAACTTGTAGGTCTCGCAGCACACCAGGACGGGCACGTTGTAAGCCTTGGAAACCAGTGCTATCTGGGACGTCCCCACTCGGGACATGACAGAGCCGTTGGCCAGGAGTGCATGGGCTCCCAACAGCACTTTAGATACCTGTCAGGGAAGCACAGTGATCTGTTGGCACCTTTCATCACCCTGCAGCCTCCCTTGAACTCACCGCTGCCCTCAGCACAGCCCCACTCTGCTCCTCACCTCAGGCAGCACGTAGGAGATGGCGTTGATCATCACGTAGGTGCAGTGAATGCCCCTGCGCACCAGCCGCCGCAGCGTCTCCCGGCCTTCCAGCCGCGGACGGCTGTCCACCACGATCACACGGAAGGCTCGGCCCTTCTTCACGTGGGCATCGCACAGCGTGCGGTTCACAAGGGAAGAGCTGATGGACACCAGTTAGAAAGCTCTCACCCGGCCCTTGCAGACACTCCGTGCTGCCAGCACTGCTCACAAGTGTAGCCCCATGCCAAGAGGCTTTCCTTGGTGCTGGCTCCAGAGTGGAACTCTTCAGGTGCTGGCTGAGCAGGAGGTTTCCTGAGTGTCAGTCTGGGGTCTCGCCAAGGGGACAGTCCTGACAGGCACCCAAAACAGGGGCTGGCTGCCAGCAACTGCAGCAGAGCAGTGCCAGGCACCAGCTGCCTCAGCAGCTCCCTGGGCACATCCAGCCCAAGCAGAGCAATATCTCTCTTACCCAGGGCAGGACTTCCTAGATGCTGATGGACTAATGCTGTCTGGAGATGAGTCCAAGCAGAGCTGGTGTCCACACTCACCACACTCACCATTATTAGTGCTGCCTCTTCCAGACACTCTCCTGCTATATTTGCTTCCAGGACCTTTCTCCCTGTCTTTGCAGTGGGAAAAGCTTTGTCTCAGCCCTCCCTGGAAGCAGCACTGACCTCTGCCTGTCTGTGACCACAGTGGGGGACTCTCCCCTCCAAACCCTCTTCAAGTTCTCTCAGAATGCTCCAGGCCCACAATGACCTCCTGCTCCTTCCTTGATGACCCCCCAGGAGGCACATCACACCTGGGCTCTCTTGCCACAGTGCTCTCCATCTCCTTTTCCCACCTCTACCTTTTGGGACACAGTCCCTCCAAGGAAGAATGAGCTTCCCTACTTCTGCTTCCTGACATCTGACACTACTACATTCTGTTTAAAAAGTCAGTTAACGCACACAACTGCTCTATAGGTGCCCTGTATTGAAGAAATGGTGAATCTGGCTTTCTTAAAACACTCAACACTGGACATATGCAAACAGAGGACAGTGCTAAGCTCTGAACAGCAGAGACTCAGACAAGCCTTTGGTGCAGGCTTTGCTGACAGTGGTGGCTCTAGGCCTCTGTCAGGCACTTCTCAGCCCAGTCGAGTTGTCACCCGCCACTGTAATGCTACAGGCTGGTAGGCCTGTGTAAGTTGCAACAGCAGGCAGGGCAAACACTGGCATTCACAAACCACATCTGAGGAGCTAACACAACCACATTAATCAGTATAGGCTGGTATAAGTCTACTTGATCAGACCCTCCTGTTTGTTCCCTGAACAAGTCCAAGGGTTCCAGTGCTTCCAGCATCCAACCTGTCTCAGCATACAGAGAAATCGTAAAGCACATGAGCAGGACGCAACCCTCCACAGCGGGGCCCTCCAGGGATGCCTACTTGCAGCCAGCCCTGCCAACACAGTCCGCTGCACCCCACAGACACCGTTTGGCATTCCCCTTGGCAGCTACCAGGCAGAAAGTGCTCTGTCACCACCTCGTGACGTGAGCTCATCAGCCTGCCTGTCTCTCAGGATAGTCCCAATGAGCTCTCTGGCTTTTCTAATGCGCTAACAACACATTCTCATCCAGTGAGCAAGTGCTGATCCTAGGCCATGCTATGCTCTGTGCTGACACCCATGTACAACCTCTCACTGCTTGTTTTATTTCTGGTTGCTGGAACCAGAGCCACAACCCCTCTCTCTGCCCTGGCCAACACCAATGTTTCCAACCTTTAAACACTGCTTTTGCAAGAGCTTCCTGTGTTCATTAAGGTTTTCTTTTCCCACCCGCTGCCCTGGCTCTCCTCTTACCATCCATACACCAGGATGACATCGTTGTCATTTATCTTCTCAAAGGCAGACCTTGAAATGGCTTCAGCTGCCAGAAGAATCTTCTCCCGCAGATATTTGTCAATAGTGTCCTGCAGCTTCTCCTTCGCCTGGGGAGACAGTGCCATCACGTACAGCACAGCCCTCCCACATCATGAACACTCTATTGTCCTTTGCAGCCTGGTATGGCTGTGGGCTCAGCCCTGCCCGTCCCCCATTCAGACCGTATGCTGAAAGGCACCTTCTCCTCGGACAGGGGATTTGCAAGACACATGGGGCCACTCTTGACCCAGCACAAGCTCCCAGCAGACAACGCTGCCTCACCATGTGTTTGAGCTGCCATCAGGCCCTCCCCAGCTCTGCCCTTGCACCTCCTGGTCAATTGCTCTGGTCACCCCATGGAGATTTTACTACTCAGATTCTCCAGCTTGACTCATCTTAGCCCACCAGCCACGCAGCCTCAGGGGTTCTCATTATGTTCACCACGCCCCTGCCCCTTGCTCCACAGCCAGCAGGCTCCTGGGGAGCTTTTTGCATGGGACATAGCTGAACACTGAAAAACCATATTCTTCTTCACTTGTGACTTTACTGACGCTGCCAGTAAGACACCACCCTGGTGCCTGCTGGGCACATGAGGCCACTCACCTCTTCCTCTCGCAGGGTGTCGGGTAGGCACGAAATCTCCTTCTTAAGGAACTTAATGGCATTGCCCATGCTGGCTGAAAGGGGTCGGCACTGGTTCAGGAAGCTGCAGAGAGGAAACATGCTTAGCTCCAGAGCAGCCTGGAGAGGACAGCAAGAGGGAGGGTGAAGCTGGGCTGGGGATAGTGGGCTGGGAGGTAGGACTCAGAGACCCAGTAAAGTCAGACCAAGTTTGGATGGACACCAAGCCAGAGAGGTGATCGACAGATGACACTCAGTGCAGCCTCAGTCCCTCTGCTCCAGCACCAGGAGCCCTCACCTGATGTGTGGCTTCAGCTTGGCCACTAGGTCCCTTGACAGCTCCTCACTGGGGGGAGTTGAGTAATCTCGGATCAGCTAAGACAAGAAGGAAGAGAGCATGAGCTCAGGGCACCTGCCCCTTCTGGCTAGGCAGGGCATGCAACCACTCTCACACAACAGGCTGCAGACCAGCCAGGAATGTGTAATGCACAGCTTGACACACTTTCACAGAGCGGTAAAAGGGTGCTCCAGGAACTCAAATTTGCAGTGGTAGCACCAGAACGGGACACCAGCAGGGCCTAGCCCTAGGAACAGTCAGAAGGAAGAGGCTGAAGATGATCGAGCATAGATATAGTCTCGATAACCAGGGAATACGAAGAGACGGCTGTGCATGGTGCAACACCCCACTGCTTGGTGGGCACAAGTAGCTGTTCACATACCTGTTTGAAGACTTCCAGCAGGGCGATGCAACGGGCATTGGAGCCATTGATGATGCCCTGGGAGTATTGGAGGCCAAGGCGCACCACAGCTGGGTGAATGACAGTAGAAGGGATGCTGCAGGGACAAATATGAGAGAGCTACCAGCAGGGCCCCTCTACAGCCCAGGAACAACCAACCCAGCACCAGACCTTCAGCCAAACAACCTGAAGGGTGGCCCAGGACAGCCGCTCTGTGCTCTAAGGAGGAGTCAGGCTAAGCCCACAGCACCCTCTCCTGTGGCCCTGCACTGCCTGAGGGCAGCTCTCCTCACCCCACAGGTATGACATCTGCCTGCCCCAGCCACTGCTCCTCAAACAAAGCAAGAAGTATCCCCCACCACCCCATCAAGCCTATTCCACACACAGGGCCATGATACCCCTTCACTACAGCCATTTTGCAGCCACAACCAAAACAGAGCCAAATGCTTGCCAAGGGCCTGGGCTGGGGAGGCCACGTACCTCATCTGCTGTGTCAGTGGCTTCTTCCGGCTGTACTGGTGCAAGTGGGAGAACAGGTTGACCTTGGTGCCATAGTCCTGCCTTAGAGGTACCTGGAACCAAACAGCATTGATGATGACTTAGTCAAAGCTTCCATACAGCTCTGCTTGCTCCAGCACCACCAATCACACCCAGCACGTCAGAGGTCCCCTTTGCCCAGCAGAGAACAGAACTAGCCCCACCATGCACATAGCCTGGCCCCCATCACACACACCTGCAACATGACTGCCCTGAAGCACACAGCTTGCTGCCCAGCCCTCCTCCTACCTGCTGCCGCTCCAGCTTCTTGGCCAGTTTCCTCTGGGCAGTGGGATCATCCATCTGCACATGTTCTGGCAGCCGCTTTACCACTGTGAGGGTAGCAGGGGGGTGGTGTGAGGTGATGCCAGCCTGGTGCAGCCCCCAGTCCAGTCACACTGCCCCAAGACTCAGGGAATACACGGCATAGCACTGCCCATAGCACTGTGGAAGGGTTGGTTGCCCACCGCAGATCCCTCCCTCCCTGCTTACCCACCCTATGGTGACAATGGCTTTACCAGACTGGGGCTCGGTCGGGGTCAGCCTGGGCTTGGCTGCTGCGGCTGCCTGGCTCAGCTCCGCTTTCTTGGCCTGCTTCTGGGCCCGCTCAGCCTCCTGCTTGGCCCGGCGCTCTGCTCGCAGCTCAGCTTTACTTTTGCCCCCTGCAGGCTTCTCACCATCGTTGGGGCCATCAGCCACGGCTGGGGGGGATGTGAGATGAGCAGCTACTGCAGGAGATGGAAGAGGGAAAGAAGTCAGTGCTCAGCCTTAATCACCATGAGATGTAGCCCAAAATATGGGGCAGCCTATGGCAAGAAGAGCCTCCTTTGTGCAAGGGTCTCTGTTTGGAGAGACAGATGGGAATACATCCCATGTTGTCCAGCCCCTCGCCACAGCCCCTGTGCAGCTGACACGGGACCACGAGGCGAGCCCCATATTCAGGAAGGCAGGGAACTGTCCTCTCTGCATCTCAGTCCCTGCAAACATGCAGGCACTCGAGGTACTGAGGTCCTGCTGCAGCCTCCTATGACTGGAGGACGCTCCTGGCTCAGGCTGTTCCAGCACAAGGGTTCCAAGCCCCGGATGCCACCGGGGCCTCGCACAGGGATGCCCCTATTCGGGGTGCGGGGAAGGCTGCCGGGGGAAAAGGGGGTCCTCACCCTGCGGCTGCCCTGCCTCAGGAGGCGACCCCAGCTCCGGGGTCTCAGCCAAGGGCCCCTTCTCGCTCCTTTTCTTTTTCTTCTGCTGTTTCTTCTCCTTCCGCAGCTGCAGTTTCTCCTCCCGGGAGAGCTCCGCGGCCTGCGGGCACAGACGGTCAGGCAGCCCGCGTCCCCCACGCCCTCCCCGGCGCGGCTCCCAGCACCACGCCGGTCCCGGCCCCGCTCACCTGCGGTCCCTCAGCCACGGCTGCTTCGGGGCCCTCACCTAGAAGAAGGACAAGGGTGAGTGGGGCCGGGTGGGTGCCCGTGCCGCGGTCCCGCCGCCTCCCCGGCTCGGTCCCGCACTCACCGCTCGCTCCCACCCGCTCCGCCATGACGCCCGCTCCGCCGCCCTGCAGCGCTCCCTGCCGGCGGGTCCTGCCGTGACGTCAGCTGCTCCCCGCATGACGCGCGGTGACGCCACGCTGCCGCCGCTCTGCGCCTGTTACCTTTACCGGGGCGGTCCCGTCCCCCGCGGCCGGGGCCTGTCCGGCTCCGGGGCCTCGCTCAGCACCGGAGCGGACCCGCAGCGCGGTATCGCTGGGACGCTGCCGGCACCAGGCGCGGGGCTGCCCCTGAGCTCCTGCGGGGCGGAGCGGGGCGGAGCGGGGCCGGCCCCGGCGGGCGTGTTCCGCCGGCCGCGCCATCGCGGGGGCCCCGCGGGGCGGTACCGGGGAGCGCCGGGCTCCGACATGGCGGCTCGCGGCAGGTAGCGGGGGCGCGCGACCCGGCCCGTCCCGGCCCCGCCATGCACTTCTCCATCCCCGAGACCGAGACCCGCGCCGGTGACGGCGGCGCCGCCTACGTGGTGAGCGGGGCCGGAGCGGAGCTGTCCCGCGGGTGCGGGGCGGAGCGGGGCGGCCACCCCCGGGCCGGTGGGGCCGGGTCTGAGTCCGACGTTACGGGGTGCTCGCTGCCCGGTGGGGCTGTGCGGGTCGGTAGTCCCAACGCCGGTCCCGGGTGGCCTTGTGCGGGCCGGGGCCGCCGTCCCCAGCCGGTATCCCGCTCCCCGGCCGCGCCGTCCCGGCTTCCTAGGGCCGGCAGAGACGGGGCCGAGCCCGCTGCGTTGCGGGGAGGGGGGAAGGACAGCGGGCGGCGGCCGCATCCCGTCCCGGGGCCCGGCTCATCCTGCCCCGGCAGCCCGTCCGTCCGTCCCGGCTTCCTGTTTTCCTCGGCGCGCCGTGAACGCCCTCCGGCTTGGCAGCTCCTCCGGAGCCGGTCCCCCGGTCACCGGAGGGACGTTGCGGCGGGCTGAGCCCCCTGGGCTGCGCGGCGGTGCGGCCGGAGGGGCCCGGGCCAGGCCCGCTGCTTCTTGCTCGGGTTAAGGGTGGGCGGCTGTGGGCTCCTTGGCCCCGCTGCTGTCAGCGTGGGGGTCCCTCGCCTGCCCGTTTTGCCGCTGTCCCTGTCTGGGAGATCCCGCCGGTGCTCTCGGCAGCTGGAGGTGGCGTGTCGGGGACACGCAGGGTGGTTGTGAGCTGCAGGAAGGGCTGTGAAGCTGTCTTGTGATCCGCGGGCAGCTGTGGTTGTACAAGGCCCGCAGGAGCAGTCTGCACTTTGCCCTCAGGTGGTGTTCCCAGTGTCAGAGGAGAGTTCCTTTGCAGCCCTGAGTCTGGGCAGGAGCTGGTGACCCCACAGGGATGCTGTGAGAAGCCAGTGTGAGCTCCACTGTGTGCAGGGCCAGCATGGCCTGGGGGGGGGGGTGCCTTTGCTGACTCCAGGCACCCTCAGTTGTCAGGGGCAGGAGGATGCTTGAGGCTTCCAGTGAGTGAAATGGCCATGGGAGGTACGTGCCTGGGCTGCAGTCGCTGGCTGGAGGCACGTTTCCATCCCCTGTGGTGCGGTCCTGCCCTCCCAAACACCGTTCTGGGGATGACAGGACCTGCTCTGGCACAGAGGGGAACAGCACTGTCCCCTTGGAGGATGCTGCCTGTGGCGGGGTGCCTGGGACCTTGGGCATGGAGTCATTGGGCCCTGTGCAGCCCTGTCTGCAGTGACAGAGGGTTTCTGTCCTCTCCCCTTGGCTGAGGGACATGTCCTGCTGAGCTCTCTGCAGCAGCTCTTATACTTTCAAGCAACCCAAAGTGCTGGAGCAAGTTCTGGTGGCCCCAGGGCGGGCAGGGAGCACAGGAGGAAAGAATCCCTTTGCCCTGTGGTGAGGGATGGTTGTGGCCGTGCACCCTGGGAGGTGCTGGAGGGAGCCCAAACCTGCAGTCTTTGGCAGTGGGGATGTCTTGGCCATGCAGCTCTGCAGCTGGCCATCAAGCTCCACTCTGCTGGCCTGAGTGCAGCCTGGGTTTCTGTGCTGGCCACTCTGTTACTCTGCTCGCTTCTCCAAATGTGTTTGGGGCCCACAGGATGGAGAGCTGCTGCCTCTTCTTGCTGCCAGGAGCGTGGAGGGGTGTGCTTGCCTGCTGACTTGGGGGCAGCCGTGTCCATGGGGCTGCAGCGTGGCTCTGTACTCTCCCTGTGGCCAGGCAGCTGCAGGATTACCCACCCCTTCCTCGTGTGTGTTGGGCACATCTCTTGGATGCGCTTCTACTTCCTGAGTGGTTTTGACCATATCCCCAGGGCTGCATGTCTGCACCAATGCTGACTTGTCTTCAGAAGAGCAGCACACAGAAACCTTTCAGTGCTGTATTGTACTCTTCTGTGCAAGTCCTGGGCACTTTTCTGTCCTCGCTTGCTAGCCCCTGAATGCTGACACAGCTCTCCTGTTCCTGACTGTGCATGGGGCCATGGCGGTGCCTACCTGAGGCTGCTTGTTCTGTGTGTCCATCTCTATTGGTGTGCTGCCTCAATTTGCTGGAGAGGGCCCTGGCCCCACACGGGAAGCACTGCTGAGCTGTGTGTTCTGGGGCAGGCTCTGGAGGGGGTCCAGGTAGTGAGCAGCATGATGCTGGCATCAGTGCCTCCAGGCTCGGGCTGGTGCCTGCAAGGCAAACCCAGCTCCTGCAGTGGCGCCCAGCCTGGGAAATGGAATGTGAAGGGGAAAGGTGGGTCCTGGCATTTCCCAAGAGTGGGGCTGAGCTCTGCTGTCAGGAGGGGAAGACTGGGGTGCCTCCTCAACCCCTCCTGGTGTCTTCCAGAGCATCACCTCCTCCTGGGCTGTGGCCCTGCAGGGGCTTCATCCTGGGGTAGCCTGTGGATCTGGGGGGTGCTGGCATCTGACTGGTGTCTCTCCCCACAGGCCTACAACATCCACGTGAATGGGGTGTTGCACTGCCGAGTGCGTTACAGCCAGCTGCTGGGGCTGCACGAGCAGGTAGGGAGCCATCCCCAGTGGTGGTGGGAGCTGCTGTCATCCAGCCCCTGTCCTGTGGGCAGCACTGTGGTGCCTGCTGTGCTTTTGGCAGGCAGGGTACTGGGTCCCGTGGGCTGCTTTCGGGTGCTGCAGGAAGGCACCGTGTGAGAGCTGCACCGTCTGGTGCTGTGCCGGCTGCAGGCAGGCATGTGCTGCCCATAGGGCTGGGCAGGGGATTGTTCTGTTCCTTGGCATTGGGTACAGGCCTTTTCTTCTGTCCTGTGATGTCCTGGCTGGGTTCTTGAAAACTCCCCTTGCCAGGGCCCTGGAGGTCAGCTGTGGGGGGGGAGGTTAGACCAACCACCATCCAAATGGAGGCTCTCATGGCATTATGCTCTCTTCCCAGTTAAGGAAAGAGTATGGCGCTAATGTGGTCCCAGCCTTTCCCCCAAAGAAGATCTTCACACTCACCCCGGCAGAGGTAGAGCAACGACGGGAACAGCTGGAGAAATACATGCAGGCGGGTAAGCTGGATCTGCACCGTGCTGCAGCTCAGGGTTGGCTGCCCCCTGTTTGGTCACTTAGGGCATTACCTGCACCTTCCTTCCCGCACTGCTCTGTCTGCCGTGGCACATCTTCATACTCACTCTGGCATTAGCTGGCCTTGTCCACTGGACATCAGCCCTGGCAGAGGCGGAGACCCCTGGTGTCTTCACCTGTGGGGTGTCCATGGCCACCCATACGCATGCCCTACACGCAGCACATGCTTAGTCTGAGCGTGTGCTCTGCGTGGCTGCAGAGCAGACAGGCATTGCTGTGGGTCCCTGCCCCTTCCCGCATATCAACTGACTCCCTGCTCATCTTCCTTCCCAGTGCGGCAGGACCCGACACTTGGAGGGAGCGAGATCTTCAACAGCTTCCTCCGCAAAGCCCAGCAGGTGAGGGTGGAGCTGCTGGAGGTGGTGGGCTGCTGGGGCAGCCTGCATGGGGGTGAGTGCCGACCGCTGGGGCCAGGCGGTGCGAGCTGGGGCCCTGGGACTGTGAGGTGGTCAGCAGTGGGGGGGCCACAGCGGCAGTCCTGTTTCTCTCTCCAGGAGACGCAGCAGATACCCACAGAGGAGGTGGTGCTGGAAGTGCTACTTTCCAATGGCCAGAAGGTCAAGGTCACCATCCTTACGTCGGACCAGACAGAGGATGTCCTTGAGGTGCCAAAGTTCTTGTGCTGGGCAAGACCAGCTCCTCCTGCGGAGTTCTGTGGCTTCTCATGCATGCAGGAGCTTCCTTAGCCTGTCAGCCCCTGGCCCTCCCTGCTGAGTCCCTACCCCGGAGCAGCGTTGTCGTAGGGCTGAAGAGCTGGAAAGGGTGTGCTGATGTGTGGGCCCAGACTAATGTCAGGAAGCCCCAGCTGTCTCGTGATGGATGCAGTTCCCCCACTCCCTGTCTGTTGTCCCCCCTGCCCTGGTCCCCAGCACAGCAGAGGTGCTGTTTTCCTGCTGTTGAGAGGCCCCAGAACACACACACAGGCTTAATCCTGCCACAGGGTAAGGATGTAGAAGGGCTGCCTCTCTGCGGGAAGTGGTGACTTCCTGCTCTCACTCCCAGGCTGTGGCCTCCAAGCTGGATCTGCCAGATGACCTGGTTGGCTATTTCAGCCTCTTCCTAGTGAGAGAGACCAAGGATGGAGCTTTCTCCTGTGAGTAGAGCATGCTGGAGCCCCACGATGGCTGCAGTGGGGCATCTGCCCTGTACCCTGCCCTGGCGCAAGAGCTGTGTACTTGGACCCCACGGCCCTGCCCTGGGTGTGGGGATCCAGCAGGTTCCCCTGGGGTGCCTTGGCTGGCAGGGGTCCGGTGGGCTCCTGCTGCTGCTGAGTTGCTGTTCCCTTGCAGTCGTGCGGAAGCTGCAGGAGTTTGAGCTGCCGTACGTGTCCGTCACCAGCCTGCACAACCCCGAGTTCCGGATCATCCTGCGCAAGAGGTGAGCGGCAGGGCTGGAGGGGCAGTGCCTGCTGGAGCAGTGTCTGGGCTTTGTGCTCTGCAGAGGGACCTTTCTCTTCCTGCCGTTGCCACCTGTGGGTGCTTTGGCCTGCAGGAACGCACCTGGGCTTCCCCAGCCATGACATGGGGTGCCTGGACTGCCCTACTGGGCTTGTTTCCACTTACCCAGACACAGCCCTTCCAGCCTCTGGCAGCTGTTTAAGAGGGGAAGTGAGACATGGCAACTGATGGCTAATGGGGGAGCTGGCCACCTTGTCCCAACATGGGGGGTGTTTTTCTCCCCGTTGCTGTTAGGAGCTGCAGAATAGGTTGACCCATGTGGTTTCCTTCTAGCTACTGGGACTCTTCCTATGATGACGATGTAATGGAGCATCGTGTGGGGTTGAACTTGCTGTACGCACAGGTGAGGGTCAGTGTGGCCCAGTTGGGTGAGGAGGGACACTGCGTCCCTCACCTATGGCTATGCGGGGTCTCGAGTGGCTCTGGGCTCAGCTGCTCACCAGCTTCCGCTCCTTGGTAGACGGTGTCAGACATTGAGCATGGATGGATCCTTGTCAACAAAGAACAGCACCGGCAGCTGAAGTCCCTGCAGGAAAAAGTCTCCAAGAAGGAGGTAGGGGAGGGCACAATGCTGTGACTGGAGCAGACCCAGCACCAGACTGGCACCGCTCCCCTGCGAACTTGTGGTGCTGAGTTTGTGGCCTGGTGCTGGCCCAGGAGGTATGTTGGGAGGGTGGCAGCCTGTGCTGAGCTTCCCTGGCTCTTCCCTGCAGTTCATCCGCCTGGCCCAGACCCTCAAGTACTACGGCTATCTCAAGTTCGACCCCTGCATCACTGACTTCCCGGAGAAGGGATGCCATGTAGTCGTCAGTGCTGGCAACAACGAGCTCAACTTCCAGGTGCGGCTGCCCAACGAGCAGATCAAGGAAGGCAGCTTCAAGGTCACACGCATGCGGTGCTGGCGGGTCACGTCCTCGGTGAGTCCTCCATGTCTGTGAGACCCTGGGGAGCAGGGAGGGGTCTGCTGAGACCCGGCTGTGCCGGGCTGGTCTGACAGCTCTCCCAGAAGAGGTGCTGGTTGTGTTGCCTGCCTCCACCCAGCTGCCCTGAGAAGGGTCAGAGTTGTGCTTTGGGGGTTGAAGGGGTCATGGGCGTGAGGACTTTTGAGGGGATTGGAGGTGGTGGAATGTCAGTGGGAGGTGGGCAGGGTGTGCAGTGCCCGGCTGGAGCATGCCCGCTGTCAGCAGAGGGGCCTGGGAAGCTGGCTCCTTTCCTTCTGGAGGCTCCCAGCCTCAGCATGTGCCCTTGCAGGTGCCGATGAGCAATGGCCCCTCGGGCAGCAGCCCGGCAAAGTCCGAGGTAAAGCTGGAGCTGGCTTTTGAGTATCTAATGAGCAAGGACCGGCTGCAGTGGGTCACCATCACCAGTCCACAGGTAGGGCTGCCTGTGTGCTAGGCTGGCTGTGCACAAGCATGGAGGTGAGGGAAAAGGCTGGTCTGGGCTTGGTGTGCCATGTTGGGAAAGCCGTGGGGGTGCATGAAGCCTTGTGACACGTCTCTCTTGCAGGCTATTATGCTAAGCATCTGCCTGCAGTCCATGGTGGATGAGTTGATGGTGAAAAAGTCTGGAGGCAGCATCAGGAAGGTGAGGGTTGGGGATGAGTGTTGTCTCTGGGGGGTCATCTCATTGCACCCCTCTGACTCCCTGGGGTCTAGGCTGGGCCCTGCTTGCTCTCCTCAGCGCAGGGCAATATGAAGGATCCCCAAGGGCTGTCTTAAGCTCTAGAGCTGCCCACGGGGACCTTGTGGCTGAGCTGAGCTCCTTCCTTCGCTGCAGATGTTTCGCCGGCGCATGAATGGAGCCCTGAGGCGCTCGGACAGCCAGCAAGCTGTGAAATCCCCCCCGCTGCTGGTGAGTAGGACCCCGCAGCCCTGGCAGGGGAGAGAGGTGTGACCACGGGCTTTGCTGTGTGTTGGGTACCAGAGCCCATTACCCCCAGAGGTGCTATTATCCCCTTGGCAGGGCTGGGGCAAGTGCAGAGGACAGCAAGGCTGCAGTGCCCCACTCCTACAGCCCTAGGAAGAGAAAGAGGGCCTGGACTCATCTCCAGAAGCCAGATTCCCTGGGGAGGGGAGGGCAGCCTGGCCTCATCTCAGGAGCACGGGGAGATGCGGATTTGGGAAGGGTGGGTGGCATGTCCCACCACCTCAGCATTGCCTGACCCTGCCGTCCCTACAGGACTCACCTGATGCCTCCAGAGAGCCAATGGCCAAACTCTCGGTGAGTTCTGTGTGGGCGCACCAGTGCCATCACCCTCGGACTGAGGGGGGATCCTCCCTAACGTCTCCCCTCTCAACAGAGCAAGCTCACCTCTGTCAGCCTTCGAGGGATCAGCCACTCCAGCTCTGCTAATGATGTGGGCGCTAATGACTTCCACGGCAATTACGCCTTTGAGGGCATTGGCGATGAAGATCTGTAGTGCCCCCCTTTGTAGGACAGGACCCGCCAAGGGCCTTCACTGAGGAATGTATGACCTGCAGACAGGTTGCAATCAACGTGCCTCTCACCTGCTACATCCACCTTTCCCTGCTCCCCTGGGCTGGGGAGCTCACCCCCTGCCCACTGCTGCCTTTGGGATGGGGGCAGCTGAACTCCTGCTGCTGGCTCCAGCTGGGAGAAGGCCTGTTCCCAGGGTGGCACCAGCTCAGCCTGAGCAGCGTGCCCAAGCCAAGCCCTGGAGCAGCATCACAGAGCCTGGCCCAGAGCTGAGGGGCAGAGTTGCCCCTTCCCCAGAGCTGCCCTGCGAGGCTGGGCACAGCCTGGTGGCACCAAGCGGCCCTCATGAGACTCCGTATATGCCAAATTAGCATTTAGGCTCCTGCTCAGAGACAGGCTGCAGTTAACTGTCTCCAGGGGGCTCTGCGCAGGGCCCCCTCTCTAACCCGCTCATAGACTCCAGCGTAATCTAGGCTTGTAACCACGTATCTTCTGCTGCTCAGACCGACCAGAGCATTAATGGACAGTAACCGATGTTTACACACTGCAATGATGATTAAAATGGATCCTGATTGGTACTGGGCTGTCTGTTGGGGGGTGGCTGCTCTCCCTCTCCTCCCTGCATGCCCTGCCAGCCCACGCTGTCCTCACCTGAAGCAGAACAAGGTCCCCGGGAGAATAGCAGATAACAAAACTGACTGTTTAATGCTTTTATACACAATATAAATTACACTGACCAGCATGGCAACAGCCATGGAACCAGTCCTCCCTCCCCCCTTTTCCCCAAGGTCCGGCAGAAGACGACTCCAAAAGGCAGGAACAGGCAGGTATCACCCCAAGGGGCACGGCACTACCACCTCTGGGCCAGGAACCTGAGCTGCTGTTTGTGACTTTGCCAAGGAAGCACAGGGCTGCTGAAGGTCCCAGTGCACCCATGGGCCCCACATAAGGCAGCCCTGAGCTCCCATGGAGTCTGCTGCCCGTCCCTCCCCCAGGGAGGGCAGGGGCTGAGGCACCCCTGCAGCTGGGCTAAGTGCTGTCTCAGGGCAGGGCCGTGCCCACAGCTGGAGGGGCCAGGAGGGCTTTGGCATTGCGTGGGTTTACCCAGCTCTCGGCTGTGTGGCCGTGGATCTTCTGGTGGCGCTTGTAGTTGTCCCAATGGCCAGTGGTGTAAGAGCAGTTCCGGCACTGGAAGGGCTTCTCGCCCGTGTGCCGCAGCATGTGCCGCTTCAGGTTCATGCTCTGGTTGCAGCTGTAGCTGCAGAGGCTGCACTGAAAGGGCTTGTCGCCCGAGTGGATGCGCCCGTGACGCTTGAGGTTGGCCAGGTTGCCACAGGCGTAGTCGCAGAGCTGGCACTTGTAGGGCTTCTCACCCGTGTGCACTCGCTGGTGCCGCTTCAGGTTGTCGAGGTGGGCAGAGGCATAGGGGCAGAGCGGGCAGGCGAATGGCTTCTCCCCACTGTGCGTCTTCATGTGCCGCGCCAAGTGGTTGGGGTAGTGGGTGACGAAGGGGCAGAAGTTGCAGGAAAAGCCTTTGTCCCCAGTGCCCTTGCGGGGGCTGGCGCCCGGCTCGGTGCCCAGCACTGCCAGGCTGCAGCGCCCACAGACCTGCTCAGCCCGCCCCTCATCCTGCGCAAACCCATCGTCCAGCACCAGCCCGCACATGCGGCATGTGAAGGGGTAAAGCAGCTCGGGCAACGCAGCCGCCTCCTCACCCCGCAGCCGAGCGCAGCCAGGCAGGAAGGGGCCACTGCCGCTGCCCACGTGCAGGCTCAGCTCCGGCAGCATTGGCTCTGTGGGATGAACACAAAGAGGGCTGTGAGCAGGGCGGCACAGCGCTGGTCAGGCTCAGCTCCATGAGAAGCCCCAGCTGCGACTGGTGGCACCAGGACTGGCACGACACATACCTTCCCTCTCCCCCATCCCCAGGGCTGTGCCATAGGGGTCCCCCAGCAGCTCCTCCCTTCCCCTCCACCTTTACCTGGGTCCTTGTCCTGCTGGTGCGGCACCTCGCCTTCGGGCAGGCGGTGGCTGAGCATGTGCCTCTTCAGGTTGCGGCTCTGGTTGCAGCGATAGTCGCAGGCAGCACACTGGAAGGGCTTGTCCTGGCTGTGGACCCGTTCATGGCGTTTGAGGTTGCCCAGGCTGCTGCAGGCGAAGCTGCAGCACGTGCAGTGGTACGGCTTCTCCCCGGTGTGCGTGCGCAAGTGTCGGGTCAGGTTCACCAGCTGGGCAGAGGCGTAGGCACACTGCGTGCACGCGAACGGCTTCTCCCCGTTGTGTGTTTTCATGTGGCGCTTCAGGTGGCTGGAGTAGTGGGAGGCGAAGGGGCAGAGCTGGCAGGAGTACACGATGCGCTGGCTGCGGCCCCCCTCCGTGCCTGCACACTGCAGGCAGCTCTGCCCGAGGCTGGCAGCCAGCTGCAGCCCACACTGGCGGCAGGGCAGCGCCGCGGGGCCAGGCTCCCCACCCTCCTCGGGGTCGCTCTCCACGCTCAGCTGCTGGTACCCAGAGGAGCAGTCGTCGTCGCTCAGCGCATACGCCGGCATGGCGATCTTCCCCACCAGGGTGTCTGCTGAGAAGACGATGGGATGGGATGGTGTCAGCATGGCTGGCCCAGGCACAACCTCTCGCTTGTGCAATTGGTCCCAGCAGGGCCCATCTCAAGAAGGGGACTGCAGCCAGGAGGGGCTAGGCAGCTGCATCCACCCAAGCAGCACCCAGCAGCAGCCCATCACACAGCGCACAGCAGGGTAAGGAGTCTCACAGCCATGACCTCGCCACCTTGGGAAACCCTGCCACCTCCATCCTATGGCTTGCTCCAGGAACGGCAGGCAGTGCAGAGCACAAGGGTGGGTTAGGCACCCACCAGCACTGCTGGGACTGGCTGGTAGGAGGCAGTAATAGTGGGAAGGTGTTGGGTGCAGCCTGACCCAGGCAGGAGAGCTAGCTGCCCATAAAGTTTGCTCTGGGCTTCCTCTCACTATGCCACTGCCCTAGCCCAGGGATGGCAGCCAGTTCTGCTCCCATGGCCAACCCTGTGGGGATCCAACACCAGCCCCCTTCCATCATGCAAGAAAACAGACCTTCCTGGGCCCCAGCCAGTGCTGCTGCCTCATGGCAGTGGGAGGAAGTCTGCACCAGGCTCTTTGAGAGCACTTCTGCTTCCTGGCTGGGCACAGACCCATCCTCCCGCAGCCCCAGGAAGGGATGACAGAAGCTGAGCCCAGTGCCCTGCAGCCACCTCCAGGCTGGTGCTCGGGGCCAGAGGGGCAGCAACATGCAGCCAAAACCTTGCCACTGTCAGCCTCACACGGTGTCCAGCTGTGCCTGACCTGAAGCTCTGGGGCCTGTGAGACCCAGCAGATGCCCACCACCCCGGGGAAGCAGCCTGGGCTGTCCTCTTCACTGCTGCCCACCCAGGTGGGTCCAGCTCCCAGAGTCCCAGCCAGGTGCAGGGGTGACGCTGCTGCCATGCTGCAGGACAGGGCTGTCCCTCCTGTTTCCAGTGCCTTTTCACAAGCACTGCCTGAAGCGCAGATGCCAGAATGGGACACCCCACATTGGGCTGGCCACTGCTGGATGAACTCTTGATCCCACCTCAAGCCTCCCACTGCCCTCTGCCTTCTCAGCTCAGGCCCACAGTCCTGCATTGCCATAGCATCCCTGGAGCACTGTCCCCTAAGCATGGCTGTGTTAGTGCTGCCCTTGGGGTGAGGATGAGGATGTGGCCAGTGACCTGACCTCCTCAGTGGGCCCTGAGATGCCCAGTCCTGCTCCCCAGCTGGGACTGGCAGTTGAGAGTGGGAAGAAAGGTATTTGTGACTTTCAGCCGTCACAGCATCCAGCCCCCAGAGCTGCTGAGAGGGCTTTGTCCTGGCGCTGGGCTCTGCACACAAGCTGTGGGGAAGTGCAGCCCTTGGAGCAGAACCACATCTGCCAGGCAGCTGAGACCGTGCCTCGGCACGAGAGCGGGAGCTGCCGGCGCAACCCAGCATGGGTGCTGAGCACGCAGACCGCAACACAGCCCTGGTGAGATGGCAAGGGGACAGAACCACAAGGGATGTGGTCTGTGCCACCCATCTCCTCTCACCACACCTTATTCACCACACACTGTTGAAGGCAATGGGTGACGCTCCCGCCAGTCCTTGGAAGGCATCTTAATGGAGCTGGATCAGTGTTTGCCCCTCCGGCTACCCCGCACCGCAGGCTGACCTGCCGCCTGGTGTGCTGACACTGGGCTGGCACAAAGGGCCTGGGGGACCCCCGGGCAAGCGAGAAGCAGGGAGCAGGAGCTGGCAGAGACAGCCCCCGCCCAGCTCCCCATACAACATCGAGGGGCAGCGGTGGGGCAGACACCAACTCCCGGGTGGGCAACAAAGCCACGTCCTGGTGGCTCCGGGAACCAGGGGCTCCCGGGCAGACCGGTGCGGGCGGCTCCGGGGAGGAGCCCCCAGACCAACCGTGGAGCACAACGCGCCTGGAGGTCCTCAACGGGAGGAAGCGCCGGGGGATCAGTGCCGGGGATCGGGACCACCAGCCCGGGACCCCACCCCGGGAGGTGATCGGGACGGGGAACACGCTCGGGGACAGAGAAGCCACAGGGCGGGCCTGCTCCCGAGAACAGGGGAGGCTGCCTGATGGGGCCGAGCGCGGGGCCGGTACCGGCAATGGCCGGGCACGGTCCCCACCGGCAGCACTCCCGGAGCCGGGGCCGTCTCCGCGGGGCGCCGCTGCCGGGCCCAGCCGGCAGCACGCACCTGGCGGTC
>JBCJKH010049084.1:26721-38873 GCA_039877255.1 Loriculus beryllinus
CAGCCTGGCCTTGAACACTGCCAGGGATGGGGCAGCCACAGCTTCTCTGGGCACCCTGTGCCAGGGCCTCACCACCCGCATAGTAAGGAAGTGCCCTGTGAGTTTTTCTCAGGCTCAGTCCTCTTGTGACTTGGTCCTGTGTGGGGTAGGGCTTGCTCCGAGAGGTGTCCTAATTCCTTCCCATTTGCAGGGTGCAGGCAGCTGTGTCTGTGCCAGGGTTGGTGCTCTTGGTCATGCTGGGCTAGCCCTTGAGATCCCTGGGGAGCTGTGTGGGTGCTGGATGGGGAAAGCTCTGCTGCAGTCTGAGCTGGTCACAGTGTCCTCCTGGCTCTCCTGAGCAGGGGCTGCTCCTCTGTCTCAGCATGGAGCTGGGACCTGCCCTTGCATGGCCTGGCTGTGCTGGCGAGAGGAATGGCTGTGTGCTGTGCAGGGATGCAGGGAGGGCACTGCTGACACCCCTACACTGACTGCTTTCTCCCCACAGCTACGCTGTCATCGCCTATGGCTGTGCCGAGTGTCCCCGCCTCACCTGCGGGCGCGAGGGCTGTGGCACCGAGTTCTGCTACCACTGTCGGCAGCCCTGGCACCCCGATGGCCATTGTGTGCCAGTGCTGCCAGCCCCCGGCTTGACCAGCGCAGCACAGCCACTCCACCCGGAGGACTCGACCCACGGTGAGACCCTGGACCAGGGTGGGAGCCAGCAGGTCACAGGTTTGGCATAGCTGAGCCACACGGTCCAATGCCTTTGTACCTTCCTGCCTGTGGGGATGCTGGAGCCAGGGTCCAGTGGTTCCCACTGGCTGCCTACTACGTGTGGAGGCATGTAGTCCCTGTGCCAGTTGAGCTGGGGCTGTGGAGTGGGACCTTGCTTTGCCTGGCTCACCCTGATACCTATGGGACAGGCTGAGATCCTTGGTCAGTGTATGGTAGTGGACCTGCACTGTCCTGTCCTGCTCCCCCCATCTCGTCTCCTCTCTTTGCCCCTGGCAGCTGAGGCTGAGAACATCAAGGTCTGTCCCCGCTGCAGTGCCTTCATCATGAAGATCAATGATGGGAGCTGCAACCGCATGAACTGCACAGTCTGTGGCTGCCTCTTCTGCTGGCTCTGCCTGCAGGAGATCTCTGACGTGCACTTCCTGAGGTCAGTGCAGGGCTGGGGGGCCATGGGGTGTGCTGGGGGTGAGGGTGAAGGAGCTGCCAGGAGCTGAGGGGTGGCTGAGATGCTGGGCTGCAGGTCCTGCCACGAGGTGTTGGGATAGGAATGGGGGGCAGTTGAGGTGCTGTTGAGAGCCACAGCCACATCTGGGGATCCCTGGGCTGTGGTGCTGACTTGAGGGGGGAAGCAGAGTGGTCTGTGCTGTCAACAGGCTTTGGCCCAGCCCCACTCTATCCTCACAGCCCCTCTGGCTGCACCTTCTGGGGGAAGAGACCTTGGTCAAGGACCCGGAAGATCCTGTGGCAGCTGGGCATGGTGCTGGGGGCACCCATGGTGATCTCCCTCGTCGCAGGCATCGCTGTCCCTGTCATTACCATCGGGATTCCTGTCTACATGGGTAGGAAGGTACTGGCAGGGGCCCTGCTCCCCTCTGAGCCTCAGGCCTGGACAGACACACAATGCTCACCACTGCATGTCCCTGTGTCACCTTTGACTCCCCAGTGCTGCTCACCCCGACACCAGTTGGGTACTGTCAGCCTGGAGAGGTGGGAGTTGTGGATGATTGAAAGGAGGAAGGGATTTGAGGCTCAGTGTTGTTTTCCAGGGACACCTGAGCAGTGGTGGCAGCACCATTGTGGCACCCTGTCCCTGAGGAGCTGGATGGGGTGTCTGGGTGCTGTGGCTGCAGCTGGAGCTCTGCCAGGGCTGGGAAGAGGCTATGTCCCTGGGGACTGTGCACAGAAGTCTCTGCAGAGCCCTTCACCTGTCTTGCTTCTCCTCGAGGTGCTGGGCCAGAGCCGGAGGAGCAGCCTGTCAGGGTGCCAGCAGTGCCTCTCTGTCACCAGCAGTGTCCTTCTGTCTCTGTTTGTGTCTCCCATCATAACAGCTGTCACTGTGGGTAAGTGCTCTGTGCCAGGGCTGAGGGTCTTGGAGGCCACTGCAGCGGAGTGTCTCTGGGTGAGGGATGTCAGCCCTGGGGCGCATGGTTTCACCCAGTACCTGCCTGTCTGCCCGCAGGGGTTGGTGTGCCCCTCATGCTCACCTATGTCTATGGGGTGGTGGTGCTGTCGCTGTGTCGGAGCCGCTGGGGCTGTGGCCGCAGCCCGCCCGGGGACCTCGGCGTGGTGGAGCTGGAGAACCTGACCAAGCGTGAGTCCAGTGCTGCCATCTGTCCACTGGCCTGTGCCTGCCCTTGAGCCCCATGGGCCCTGCTCATGTCTCTGTGGCTGTGAGCTCTCCAGAGGAAGGAGCTCCCTGTGGATTTGTGTTGGTCCTACCCCTACCACACACACCTCTGTCCCTGCAGGCTGCTGTCCTGGGGAAAGTGCTGCCCAAAGTGCTGTGGGAGCAGCTTGTTGGCACCCTGTGCTGAGAGCCTTGTGCACTGTTCTGCTCCCTGTTGTGACAGGAGCAGTCCTTGCAAACAAGGTGCTCAGCTCTGTATCTCCCTCCAGAAGTGAATGAGCTGCGGTCAGTGCTGCCCAGCCCCAGGCCCGTTGAGGATGGAGTCCCAGACACAACCACCTCTGTCCCCAGCAGCAGCCATAACCCACACCATGGGATGGTGTGGCAGGAGCAGGACAGCCAGTCAGCCAGCACGGTGGCCCTCACAGGGAACGTGATGACTGAAGGCATGGACATGTCCAATAGGTGAGTGGGGGCTGCTGTGCTGGGGAGGTGGGGGTGAATGGCACATCCCCTTCCTAACAGTCTTCCTCACACCTGCTGTACCAGCCAAGGGCATGGTGACATTCCCCATTAGCCTGCTGGCCACAAGACCTGTATTTGTCTGCAGGGAAGGTATCAGCATTGAGGTGGAGGTGTCCATCGAAGCAGTGCCACATCCTGCCCGGCAGCAGAGTCTGTGCAGTGTCCCATCAGGGCAGAGCCTCTCTGGGGACTCCCTGGGAGGCACCAGCGACAGGTCCAGCACTGTGGGCATCCCCACGGAGTGAGGGGGAAGATCCTTGATCCACAGAACCGCCCCTGCCACTTGCACAAACATCCTGTGCCCTCCTGGGGCAGAGCTGGTCACTCTCTGCGCAGCACCACCAGCCCCATGCTGGATGGGCTCTGAGTGTGCTTGGTGCTCCCTGTTCCCAGCCACATCCACCTGTTTCCTGAAGGCAGCCCTAAGCATTGGCACAGCTGGGAAATAAAAGCTACTCTCTGAGGATCTGTCTCCTGCGGCACAGCCATGCCCTGATAGTTCAGTCCCCATCGCAGCAGGCTCTGATTGTGGTGTATTCTCTGATGGGTGTTACAGGAGAAAAGGTAGGGTAGTGTGGTCCCAGCCCCACAGGTGCAGGCAGGGGGGACAGGTAGAACCAGGGAGTAGGGCAAGCATGGGGATACTTCCTTGTTCAAACACCCCAGCAAACTGGGCTCTGGTGCCTGGCTGGCAACTGGAAGGGTGGGATGTTGCTGCAGAGTCTCAGCCAGCACCAGCAAACAAAGCAGCTCACACAGGGGTCGAGTCCTGCCCCAGCTGGGCCAGCTCCTGGTGCAGTGTGTGGCACCCATGGGTCCTTTGTGCCCCCAGCTCCCGTCCTGGGGGCAGCATCTGGCTTCCTGCAGACAGACCTCGAGTGTGGTGCAGGAGAGCAGCAGCAGCCCCTGATGGTGGGAGACCATGCAGTGCACCAGGGCAGAGCTGGGGAGTGCAGGGGCTCACTGTGATCCCCTGTGTCTCTGCATGTGTCCCTGCCTGCCCTGGCTGGTCCAGCAGCATGCAAAGGGTTCCCAGGGCTGTTGGGGAGGAGGGCTGTGCCTGGGCCAGCTGGGGGTGATGCTTTAGCATGTGGGGTGCTGCAGCACGAGGACTTACTTGTATCCTTGTTGTGATGGGCACCCACTCCAAAGCAGGAGCGAAAACTCCTGAAGGTCCCAGCTGGAGGTACCAGCATAGCTGTGGGGCTCCACATCCTGCACTGGCATCCCTCCACACCCCATGGGATGCTGTCCCAGGCTGTAGGGAGCCCATGGCTGGGTATGGATGAGGTGGCCAACCTGGTGCCCCCAGTAACCAACTCTCAGACCTCTGACTGCTCCAGGAGGACAGAGCACATAGTAAATGGTCTAAGCCCAGTTACACCTCAATACAAATTACTAACGTGAGATCACTGCTGGCCAGAATCATTTCAGAGGATACCACAGCGGCTGCTGCTAACACCTGTATCAAAACCTTTCCTTAATGACCAGGAAGAAAGTCTAAAACCAAACTCGAGATGGATGCTTTGCAGCAGGATTGAGGCAGTGGGCACGTAACTATTCAGACAGTGGTTTTAACCACTGAGTGAAACTGCCTCCTGGCTCAGACTCCCAGGGCACTGCAGCTCTGGGTGCTCCAACCAGGACTGGGAGTTACCACAGTGCATGAGGCTCTACAGCAGCACTGCTGTCCCCGTTCTAAAAAAGATGTATTGAAACTTGAGGGACTTCAGACATAACACATGCTTTTGGGACTGGAGAAGATAATTCTCTGTCATTCCTATGACAATTCAGTCTGTTTATTCAAAATCTGGGGGCACCTTGTCCAGCACATTTATAGTATGGAGGAGGCACCAGGTATTGAGCTGCTCCTTAGCTGGAATGATCCTGAGACAAACCCACCTGGCAGCAAATGAAAGACACCCTGAGATGAAATGCACTTTTGTGAAGGAATAAACCCTCTCCTTGTGTGCTTTTCTCAAGCAACACCTTTCTGGGAGAACACATCAACTCATCCAGATAGTTTCTGAGTGCAGAAGCAGTCCAAGCAGCAAGTCCAGCACCCACAGGGATTTGTGGCTCTCAACTTTCAGCCCTGAGCCGGGCTGCAGGAGCCCAGCACGTATGGTCCAGGGACCAAAATAGTTCATGTCTGGACATGTCACCACTGGAGAGTCACTGGACAGATGGGCTTAATCTCAGGGCCACCATGGAAGGGTTCAAAGATGACATGAGATGTGCCCATCCAGGCTGGTGAGCCATGGACTGACAGGACTGCAGAAGCTGAAACGACAGATGAGGAGCAGGAGGGTGGACTTCATCTTCAGAGGGAAAACTGAGTGCAAGGCATTGTCAAGGGCACATTGTCTCAGGGAAGTGAGACACAGGAACCCCTGGACAGCTGGAAGAAGTGCTGGGTGTCCTCACCTGCAAATTTCATCTGTGCTTCCCTGTGCTCCCACACTATACGAGGTGGAAGGTGCACAACAGCAGGGAATGGCAGCCAACCTTCCATCAGTGGTTTATAGCCCAGGGGCTTTGCTCCTGCAGGTGTGGCTGCAGTTATTGACATATGTACAAGCTTTACACCTTCCAGCACATCAGGTAGGAGCTGCCTGTTGTCATACCTTGAAGAGAGCAAACAGTTCACACAGTTAGATGGGGTGCAGCATGCTGCAGGCAAGTCACCTCAGGAGGGTGAGGCATAAACTGCCTCTAGAGACTTGTCTTCTGCTCCATGTACAACAGACTGTCCTCAGCAGAGCAAGAGAGGCAGCAGGCCTGAGGATGCAGCAGGAGCTGGCATTCTGCAGCCACATGGCAAGCTGCTTCTTGTGAGCTGCAGCCATTCCCCCCAGTGCCCTGAGACACCAGAGACGCTCTCCTCCACATCCCACCTTCCTCACCCCCCACCTTCCAGGAAAGAACCAAGGACCAGAAGCACATCTATGTTTTTTGGGCTTTTAGTTTGAAAAAGGTATTGATTGAAAGTGTACAACAGAACGCGGTGTGGCGGCAGCACCACAGCCAGATTGTTTCACAAATAAAAACAAAGGGCCTTAAATAATTGGGTGCAGATTAAAAAAACCTCAACAGTGAAAAAGTTCTTCCCTCTGAACAGAAATTCACAGGCACAGAAATGGCAACAACCACATGGAGACAATGGGGGGACATTCTTCTCCTAACCACAGGGCTCCGTGCTCACAGGCTGCAGCGGTCTCCTGCGCTGTGGCTGGTGGCTGCTCCCGCACGCAACTGTGTCCTCAGCTCCCTCTTTGGAATGGTTACAGATGAACAGTGCGACATGCCTTTGCTAACCAGACCCACCCCCCACCCCGGACACGGACAAACAAGGCCTCTGCTAAGGCTAAAAAAAGGACAAGACTTTGGAGTCTTGCATTCAGCATGTTTAAGAAACGAGAGTCTGCTGTGCGCACAGCAAAGTCCCTGTGCGAGGCCTGCTATTCCAGCTTGGCCTTCTTCTTGTTATCGCCACCGTTCTCTTCTGCTGGTGCTGCCATGTCCTCCAGTTTCCGCTTCCCACTCTCAGCAGGTGGATGTGAATTACGGGGTTTGAAACTGATAATGATGCAGGTCATGTTATCGCAGCCGGTGCCGTCCCCTGAGGTGTCTGGAGCCAAACACTGATCCAGCAGCTGAAGAGGGACAGGACAGGTTAGCAGAGAGCACAGGCAGAGCACTATGAATAACTGAGACACCGGGCACCTTCTAGCAACTGACAGTGGCTTAGGGGCTGCCAGGCCAAAGTGGTGAGGACTGGGCTCAAAATGCTGTTTGCAGCCAGACAGGACAGAAACAACCTCATCTGGAAGTGGACAGAAACTCTTTCAGCCTGACAACAACCTAGAGGTCAACCCCAGCACTGCAGCCCAGACACCTCAAATGCTGAACAAATCAGTCTGATCGAGAGGGCGGGCAGAGTCAGGCACCAAGCTGGGATGCAGAAACACTGTGTGCTGAAGCGATGGTGAAACTCTGGACCCTACCTCTTCTACGATGGAGGAGAGCGGCCTCAGGACTCCATTCTCATCCTTTTGGGTGATCTTGGACTGGATGAAATCCACCACTTCCTGGCTGCTCATCACATTCCTGCACAGAGTGGAGAGGTCAGAAGGGTAAGTGAAGGGAGCAGTCATGCCACAGTGCCTAACTAGCAGCCAGGGTCCCTGGGCCTTCTCAAGGCTCAGCTCCACAGGAAGACCACAGTAGTGATTCCAAGAGACACAGCTCCCTTGCAACTCACCAGATTCCATCACAGGCAATGACCATGAAGTCATGGTCATCATTTATTGTCAGCACTTTGATGTCAGGCAAAGCAGAAATCATCTGTTCTTCTGGAGGCAGATTCTTGTTCCGCTTGTAGAAGTGATCACCTGTGGTGCAGAGGAGGATTATTTTTTCTCTGGTTGGGCCCTGGCAGTGCTGCCTCCCCCTGACCTGTGAGAAACACTGCTCTGTAAAAGGGCAGCCCCAGCAGAATCAGAGCCTGTGCTCCCACAGCCAGAGCAGATACGGCTGTTGGCCCATCAGACAGACATAGCTGCCACATGCTTTTACCATACAATGAGAAAGAGGTGCCTTTCAGTGTCTTTTCACTCCAAAGTGCCCCACATCTGACAAGGCTAGCTGGTAAGTCCTAAGTGTTGCTTTGCGCTGATGTCTACCAGTTTCATGGCCATTTTCTCTACTTAGACTGAAATCTCACCACATCAAATACTGAATAGGTTCTACTCATCATCTAGTTAAAAGCTGTTCTTTAAACTTAGCAGCTGGTGCGTGCTGGAAGCCTGGGTGTCCTGAGCAAAGCACTCTGGAGGCCAAAGCCATGCCAGGATCCACCCCCATTCTTGCTCACCGATTGCTCTGGAGAGGTTGAGACCACCATTCACTCTCCCATCCATGGTGACCTTGCCACCAGCATTCTTTATCCTGGCCAGCTCCACCTCATCCTCTGGCTTATGGTCATATGACATGTCGACAGCTTTGCCACCTTCTGACACCACGCAACGAGAGTCTCCAGCATTAGCCACGATTAGCTGCTTGCCCCGGATAAGTGCCACGACAGCAGTTGTGCCACTGTCAGAGCCAGGCTGAAAGAGACAAATGACTTTTATGAGGCTCCTTTCTCTTTCTCCATTATCATGTCAACAGGGAACTGGCGCTAGCCACCGCAGACCCAGTAGTGTCCCAAACCCTGAGGTGCTGTGTCTCACCCCTTCTTCCCCTAAGCATACACAAGAACAATGGAGAAATTGTGAAACACAGCAGGAGCGTGTTCATTGAGAAGCAAGGTCAAGCATTACCTCCATTCCAGCCTCACAAAGCAACAGTGGTTCAGGGTCTCCAGTGTTCAACACGCCCTGCTACACCATCAGCTCTAGTGTGCTGATTGCAGCTCCAGCCTTCAAGCAAAAGCAGGGGCATCTCTCCAAAGAGAAAAGGCTGGTACTTGGAAGCTGCAGTCCCCCTTTCCCTAACATCCTAGGCCCCTGGCCCATCAGCCAGCATTGCCATGGGCTGAGAAGCCACAGCCTGGGCCTGGCAAGGAGCAACGCTTTGCCCAGGAGCAGCAGTGCTAGCGGAGCAGTCCTGATACTGTCCTGTATTCTCCTTCCACACCAACCCCACAGCAGTTTCTAAGCACAGCAAACCCAGCAGCGGGGTCAGCCTCACTGATCTCAATCTGTTGCCCAAATCCATGCCCTATCCCTTAGCCTTTTGCATAAAGTTAGGCTGTCAGCAGCTGTGTTCAGCCTCAAGAGAACAAAATAGATGTTCTATCCTCATCCGAACAAAGGATGAGGATAAAACATGGCCTTGCTGAGCTCCCCCTCAAGTGCCCTTGGCTCCATCCTATGCTGCAGAACACAAGAACAAGGTGTGCACCTCCTCTTTCCCCTCCATGCCTGGTAACAACATTTCTTCCTCTTCATCCTCATCCTCCTCTGCTTCTTCAGTGTCATCTTCATCATCCTCGTTCTCTGCCTCTTCACTGCTATAACCATCTTCATCTTCACTGCATTCCTATAAGAAATGAGAGATACCACCAGGAGTCACACAGGATACTCTCAGTGCCCTCCCCAGACAGCTGGTCCCTCCATTCTGGGAACAGATGGTAACTTGCCCCAGAAGAGTGAGATGACCTGGTACATTTCCCCCACACCTGATGTCTACAATCACAGCGGCTAGTTTCAACTCCCATAGTTAATGAAGAGATGGTGCATGCAGCAAGACCAATGGCCGCTGCACAGATGAGGGTATGTTTCCTTCAGGGTTATCTAAACAATTCCCAATGCTCCCATGAGATGGTCTCAAAGTTATCAGCCTGAAAAACCTACTCCTAGGATACACCTAGGATGAGCCAGAGGCTTGTAGATCAAGTACCACAGTAAGCAATGCCCAGACAGAAGGCCACTCTGTCCCAGTGCTGTTTCCTACCTCACTGTCTTCCTCCTCTTCCTCAACCTCATCTGACTCATCCTCACTGTCCTCAAAAAATTTGGATTTGGTTGTGCGCTGGGGCTTTCCTGTAGAGGAGCAGGAGGGCCCGGCCTCCCCAGTGGAAGAGGTGACGGCCTCGTCACCTTTGCCTGCTTCAGGCTTCTGCAGAGCAGGGCTGTTGCCTCCAGCGCTGGCTTTGTCTGAGGTGGAGGAAATACCCGTGATTTCTTCATCTGGCTTCCCATTCTTCCTCTCCTTGTGGTCGGTAAGCTCCCCTGGGTCAGCCTCTCCATTCATATTTGACTCCCCATCATGCTGCTTGCCTGTCCCCTCTGCAGCGTTCTCCCCAGCTGGAGCTAAGGACTTGTTTTTGAGGTTCTTGGTGCAGTTTTGTCCGTAACGTGTGAGAAGCTCCTCAATGGTCATTGTGGCTTCTTCATGCAGAAGAGCAGCTTCCTCATTATCCACTAAAAATGCAAAGGGGGAGGGAGGATGAGGACAAAGAAGGTCAGAAAACAGAATACATCACCACAGCATCACCGTGCAGCACACACAGAGTTCAGCAGTGAGCTGCCCTGGCTGGACGTTGCTATTGCAGATAAGCTTCAGCAGTGCTCAACAGGCTGCTCACTAGCAGGAACAGTGCTCACTAGCAGCCAGGCCTACACCATTTCACAGCTTCCAGGCACTGCAGATGACCAATAGGCAAATGGCAGGGGAATGGCTTCTAACCACAGCTGATGCATGCAACCTGCAAGTTCCCCTAACACCTCTGGCCTCTGATGCTACCTGGCTGACTTGTGGGCAGCAGAGAGTGTTTAAATCAGACGTAAAGTTAGAGGGTGAAGAGCCTCATGAGAGCAGGCTCATCTGAAGCTGTGGGGGAAGCAGAAAGACCACTTTCATGTAGAGATCTGTTCATTAACACTTGGAACGAGAAGATTTTGGTATAGCAGTTGCTCCATGGGCCTGAAGCATCCCAGAGATCCCAACCAGCTTAGAAAGAGATGATAGAATAGCTTTTAGGTAGTGAATGCACCATCTCCCAAGTGGGATACTAGACAGAAGATAGGATGACTTTCCCTAAACTATGAGCCAATGACCACCACTTCCCCATTGACATCCACTTGGTTGTTATTTTCCTTGCTATTTAATCCCAAAAGGAAAAGAAACATCTATATCCAAAATGCTCCTGAAAACACAGGACAAAGGAAAAAAACAAACACCCAACCAACCAAAACCCCATTTTGTCCCTGTCAGCTGGAGAATAAGGGCCACAAATTCAGCACTTCGAGACCCCACACAACATTCAAGGCAATGGTATCACTTTACATCTGCTTCAAAGCTAGTCACAAGATATTCAGCTGAGAGAAGCACAGGATTCCACCCAGGGATTTACCTTCTAGCTGGCTTCATGGTCTGACAACTACTTGCTGGTGGAGAAGAACATTTGCACAAAAAATATTGCTGAAGAGACCAGAATCTACTTCAATCCTGCCTGCAGCTGGTGTCTGCCACCAGCTTGGGAGATCTAAGCACCAGACATCAGTCTCACTTTCACAACTTAGCCTACCTCCCAGCAAAGAGGTTTCTGACATATCCTAGAATTCTGCACCCTATGGAAAACTGGAACAGTTTTTATAGGATTAAGCTACCAAATGAATCAGAATTCCCCTAGCACCAGCCCAAAGCAATAAACGGTGCTGAAGGGGTGCAGCTCAACGCCAACTGAAATTTGGGAAGAAAACCTTCTGCTAAAGAAGGCCAGGCCCACCTGCTCTCAGTCCCTGCCCTGGAGCTGCAGAGTCTTGTGTATTCAGTGGCATCTGACTTACCATCGTCTTCATCAGCAACCTTCTCTTTCTCATCTTCATCATCCTGGGGTCGCCCAGCCATTTGAGAGAGCTCTTTAATCACCTCCTCAGTGGTAAGCTTGGCATCTATGGCTAAGAAAGCATCTTCCAGGGCCTATGTATGAACACAGACATAAAGAGTGTGCAGTTTCACTTTCCTTACAGAATGCCTGCCTGTCATGCTGTGCAGTCAAGTTGCTTTCAGAACACAGAACATAGAGAATCACAGAATGGCTGAGGCTGGCAGGGACCTCTGGGGTGCACCTGATCCAACACCCTGCTCCAGCAGGCACACACAGAGCTGGTTACCAAAGATCATGTCCAGGCAGCTTCTGAAGAGCTCCAAAGATGGAGTTCCCTGAGCAACCTGTGCCACTGCTTGGTCACCCTCACACTGAAAAGGGTTTCCTGATATTTAGAGGGAACCTCCTGAGGTCCAGTTTATGCCTGTTGCCTTCAGTCCTGATACTGGGCACCATTTAGAGGAGCCTGGCTCCATCCTCTTGGTACCCTCCCTGCAGGTATTTACAGACATGGATTCCATCCCCCAGAGCCTGATCTGTTCCAGGCTGAGCCGTTCCAGCTCCATCAGCCTTCTCCCACAGCAGAAATGCTCCAGTCCCTCCAGCACCTTGGTGGCCCCTTGCTGGACTGAAGATCTCTGGTCTGCCCACATCCCTCTTGCCCTGGAGAGCCCAGCACTGGGCCCAGTGCTTACACGGTGGCCTCAACAGCACTGAGCAGAGGGGAAGCATGATCACCCCCCTCAACTGGCAATGCTTTTTCTAATGCAGCCCAGGGCACCATTCGCCACCTTTGCAGCAAGAGCACGTGGCTGGTTCATGGTCAACTCTGTGTTCATCAGGACCCCATGGCCTTTGCTGAGCTGCTTTCCCACTGGGCAGCCCCCAGCACGTGCTGGAGTGGTGGGTTTGTTCATACTCAGGAGCAGGACTTTGCACGTCCCCTTG
>JBCJKH010049084.1:38969-55784 GCA_039877255.1 Loriculus beryllinus
CAGGGTCACCTGCGAACCTGCCCCAGCATCCAGATCATTCACAAACATGTTAAATGGGACTGGACCCAGCACTGATCCTGGTGGCACAGTGGTCACTACTGGCCTCCTACTAGACTTTGTGCCACAGATCACCCCCAAGACCTGGCCATGCAGACGGCATTCAGTGTACCTCCCTGCCTGCTCATCTGGCCCACATTGACACAGCTTCTCCTGGAGGATCTCAGTGAACAAGGCATCATAAGCCTTGCTGTAGCCCACAGGAGCCTGAGGACAGGATAGCATTAAAGCTGCTGTGGAATGGCTCAGCATGCAGGCTCCTCTGCTCAGCAGACAGGCTTACTTGCAGTCAGTGAATGCAGCCAGCCTGGGGTCAGCAAAGCATGATACTGGGGTGTTTCAGCCTAGATCAAGAGCCACGAACTGATTCAAGCTTGCCTTGAAGGCTATCCTCACCCTACATGTAAATGCAGAAGTTCTGGAGGGACTGCTTCCCCCTCACCCACACTGCTACAGAGCCCAGCACCGACTCACTGGACATCTGATATCAGATAAGGCATTAATATTATGAAGGAGTGTGACAACAGAGGGATTGCTTGGTGGAAGCAAGACATGAACTAACCTCTCACCTCTGACAAAAGCTACGCCTGCCCCTCAAAAACAACACACCAAAACCCCTCCAAGAACCAACCCATGCCTTTGACTGAAATGAGTTTGAAAATTAAAAACCAAAACAAAACAGATAAAAAAAAGATGGAAAATAGAAGAAGCTTTAGCTTTGAAAATAAATCACACTTGGTGTTTGCTCCTAGAAATAAGGAAATTAAATGGAAGACATGGCAGACAGAGCTTGGGGGGGACAGCGCCCTGCATATAAGCATTAGGTACGAAACAAGAGCTTTCCTCTGCAGTGGTGCACACTTGTTTCAAGGCAGAGCTATATTCTTACCTTTTGCAATTTGCCCTCCTTATAGGCCTTCTGGTCTTTGATTATCTCAGGAAGATACTTGGCACAGTACAGGGCAACTTCTTCTCCTGAAAGAGAGCAGAAATCATTTAAAGAGATTGGTACTCCCACAAGCAGAACACATTCCTGAGCAACTGAATTCCTGAGGCAAATCTGGGGCCAAAAACTAGAACTATCCCAGACACAGAAAAGTTATGCAGCAACAGACTGCTGGGGATCTCACTCACACCTACCCAGAGGCTGCATCTCCAGAGCAGCAGGATTTGCTGATGACCCCTGGAAAACCTCAGTGAGTGCTCATCTATCAGGTTTAGCCAACACTATAAACTTCCTGAAAGGGAGTTTAGGCCCATTTTAGCACATAGGCCAACAGTTTACGCCTTTTTTTAGCACACAGGCCAACAGTTTAGGCCCATCTAACCTAGAAAGCTCTAGTTTCACATGTAAGCACAGGGATAAACAACAAGCAGAGAAAAAGGAAGCTGTTGGTCACTGTAAGCATTTACAAACCCATGATGAGCAGCACAAAAAGCGCTACGTATTCTAGTCTATGCTCTGGACCAAGGAAAATACAATGCCACAACCTTGAGACAAGCCTTTCAGGAAGATGGGTGTCCTGATCAGCAAAACAGGACAGGAAAGTGTGTCTGTGTATGGACAGCATGAGTGAACGGTGGCCAGAACACCAGGCTGATGAAAGCACAGAGGACAACTTTGACTGATGGTCAACACTCAAACCAAGCATCCACTCCTAGAGCATCTGAAAGACTTATAAGCCAGAAGCACTCCAGAAGAACTTTATACAGGATCTGAAATGAAAACTATGGATAACTAATGTCCACTGACATGAGCTTATGGAACAGATCTTGCCAATTCAACATATGCTCTTAAAGATACTGGGATTTTGCTGATAAAACTAAGCATGCTGATGATTTAGGTAAAGGATATAACATGTATATATTATATATAATTTATATATACATATATAAAAGACATCACTTGGCTTAAAAAATTAAACTTTAAAGACAGCAAATGCAGAAGAGGTTAAAGAACTGCCAACTACCACTCATGAGATGAAACCCAACAAATCACAAGGGAGCATATATATGTATAGTCTGGAAGGACCAGCTTAAATGTAACATTTTTATCAGAGCCAAAATAAAACTAAATTTCTATGACATAATTGTAGGTGGAGGGAGTGGTGAATAATGTCAGTGACAGGGCTTTTAAATCACTTGAATTGGAAGAGTCGGCAGAGGCTGCTCAGAGAAGTATGGCCACTGAGGAAAACAGACATGGCCTTAGATCATGGCAGAAAACCACCCAGCAGATCCAGACTCTATAAGGAGAGAGTCATGGCCAGGAGCACACTATGTAGATCTTTCCATTTAAGTGTTCACTGAGGGCCATATCTACATGGTTTTTGAGCACTTGCAGGGACGGTGACTCCACCATTCCCTGGGCAGCCTGTTCCAATGCCTGAGCACTGTTTCAGTGAAGAATTTTTTCCTAATATCCAGTCTAAAACTCCCCTGGTGCAGCTTGAGGCCATTTCCTCTTGTCCTATCACTTGTTACTTGGAAGAAAAGACCAGTCACCTCTTCTCTCCATCCTTCTTTCAGGTAGTTGTAAAGAGCGATAAGGTCCCCCCTGAGCCTTGTCTTCTCCAGACTGAACACCCCAGTTCCCTCAGCTGTTCCCCATCACACTTGTGCTCCAGACCCTTCACCAGCTCCACTGCCCTTCTCTGGACCCGCTCCAGACTCCACAATGTCTCTCTTGTAGTGAGGGGCCCAGAACTGAACACAGGATTTGAGGTGTAGCCTTGCAGTGCCAAGTACAGGGGGACGATCACTGCCCTGGCCCTGCTGCCCACACTATTGCTGATAAAGTCCAGGATGCTGTTGGCCTTCTTGGCCATCTGGGCACAAACTGCTCATGTTTGGCCTATAGTGGTGCACAAGCCTACTGCGGCCCAAGTGCAGGACCCAGCACTGAGCCTTGTTGAACCTAAACACTGATAATCAGACTGATGGTCTTACCCAAACGCTAAATAGGAATGGGGTGGGTAAAAGCCTCCATCACTGTACCAATTAACTGTTCTGGCAGAAGAGGACAGGCCACAGCTACCTGCTGAGATCAGAAAAGGAGAAGAGAACGACCAAAGGGCACCCTGGTCTATGCTCATGGAAGCAGCTGACAGATCTAATAATACCAGCACTGGCACCTGATGGAAAAGATGACCCAACAGTGCAATCTTTCTGCCACAGCTGAGGGACATGGGATTTTCTTCACAGCAAGTAGCTTGACCTGAGAAAGCCACTGACAGCTTTGCAGCCTTGGTCCCATCCTCTATAAGCAGGCAGGGCACAGGGCTACAGACAGCACTGTGCAAAGCAATGCACCAGAGAAAGCTCTTGTTCCGTCACCACAAAAGTGGGAAGCCAGCCCCAGTACGGAAAGCTTTGGCAGTTAAAACAAGCCATGTCTTTAACACCGGGACACTGAAATTAAATAGTAATCTGGGAACATCCAATGTGCCTGACTGTGGCTTCCCAAAGACAAATTACTGTACAAGAATGTGTAGGTGCTGCAGAAGATGAGGAATCTTTGCTGCTTCCTGTGTCGCTCCAGCACAGATGTCACAACACACATTGCTGCTGAAAGCTGATGAGGCTTCACAGGAGACCCTTTCGCCAGTCTCAGTCATCTCTCCATCAGCTGCAGCTCAAAGCAGACCATTCCCTATAAGGAGAGTAGTCCTGGTGGTACCCCATCTCCTTTGCTCAGGGGATACAAAGAGGCTTACTTAGAGTGTTTTAACCAAAATATCTAGAATAAAACCAAGATTCTCCTTTGGAGTTCTCTGGCTGTAGAAGACGACCCATCAAAGCAAGCCCTCAAATCTAAAGGTATGTGTTCCTTTGGAGCACAGGAGGCAGCTATCAGCCCAGCACACAGACCTCAGGTCTATTTGCTTGCATAGCAGTCCCAGCAAGACATAATGGGTTTTATTAGCTGAATCAGTGACTCAAAGCACATTGCTGCCACAGTGGCCAGAGAAATTGAACTGGCTCAAAGAATTCATCTTCTACACACAGACAGACGCACTACATTGTTCTGTCTCAGCACTTCTGGACCTGTCGCAGCAAAAAACCTGCCAGGTTTTTCTCACTGAGGAAACACTTGTGAGAGTGCAATAGAGAAGCTCTACTTCACTCCAGGTCCTGCCTTTGCACATGGAGTGGCCTCTGTGTACCAGGGCCAGCTGTGGCCTTCCTGCAGTCTATGGGTGGATGCTAATAGCTCCTTCCAGTTCATTCTGTAACACACTCCTGGATTTGGTTACACTCAGGCCAAAATCAGCCCACCCACCACATCTTACCAAGGTCTTGTCTTCATTAAGTATCAAACACACTGCCTCGGAGGGTGGGGGTGAGGACATCAGCAACAGGGCTGAAGAGCCAGGTAATTACGAAAGCCAATTTAGATACCTCAAGTCCTGCTTTGTGCTCTTTATCAAAGTCCTTCCCTGCCAGCTCCACTAAGGATCGAACGATCCAGCCCCATATGCCTGTGGCATGAAATTAGGGAGAACTACTATTAAAGAGACACCAGCTGCAAACGAGTAACGGTAGACAGACCAGAAACAGCTCAGAGCAAAAGACCCCTTTTACAGCCTCTTGATGCTTTTCTTTGATGGTGCCTCACCTGCTACAACACTGTCTCAAAATGAAAGCTTCCCTCACTCCTGCAGTTCCTGTTTTATACACACAAATTTACACTTATTACAGCTGTATAGAGAACCAACAGAGAATCCACTAGGACAATACTTTCCCAGACCCACTCATGCTCACCTGGCCGTCAGAAATTGAGCAAAAGCCTCAAAATCATCTGTCAGCCATGAATTAAGTGCTCAGGGCTGTACAGTTTCCTAAGGAAATGGTCGTTGCCCTTCACCTGCAACAAGCATTTGAGACATTTCCAGCAAAACAGCGGTTGGGAAGAGCTCTTTGAAGTATATGGAAGTAAAATGGAATGAGCTTTCTAAAGATGCAAACACCCGGAAAATGATTTTGTTGAAGCAAGAGAAGAACACGTGCCTAAGTACAACATAGCAGAGTAAGGTAAGTGTGAGGAATCACCACCCAGGCCTTCCCCCTCACCAAGGCAGCAAGACTGCAGGACTGCCTCCTCGGGGGAAGAATGAAGCCTGCTGCTTCTAAATTCCAGATGAGGCTCTACACACTCCAAGGTGCACTTTAAACTGCAACAGGAGTCCTGGCACTGACAGTTTTAGGAAAGCAGGGAAAAGAAAACCTCACCAAATGCAATTTCCACATCTTCACACTTCCCCGAGGAGTAGCACAGAGGAGCACTGGAGGTACAAAAGCAGGGCCTGGTATGAATGGGTGTGGAGAGCCTTTGGCTGTTGGGGACTTGGAAAGCTTTCAGTGGATGAACACTTCAAGAATAGAGTTACTCAGCTATAACCATATACATAACCAACAATGAATCCAGCATCACATCTTCCACGTCTTCAGTGTAAAACTCACTGTAAAACTCTCAAAGTCTCCATGAATCATTGTCTTAATGTTTTTTAGAGAGGCAGCTTCCAGCTAAGTAATGCCAAAGACTCAGCTGCATTTCCTGCTTAATGCAACACAGATGCAGTAGTAGGAAGGTCTTCAGAAGGCTAAAGTAAAACGTATCCTGCATAGCACTGAATTCAGTGAAAAAGTACACATCCAGAGGACTCTCCAGAGTGCATACTTCTATGTTCCAACAGAATTATCAAAAGGGACTGCTTCTGTTCATGAAAGAGCACGTGGAGTTTTCAAGATGTCTGAAAGATCAGGCAGAAAGGTGAAAGCGTACATGGGAGAGTTCATGCCTCAGAGCATTTTGCTGCACAGCCAGATGCCACTGCCAAAACCTACATCTGATTCAGGTTTAAAAGCAGGAGTCACATTCAGATGAAACATGGAACAAAGTCAATTTATCTTGGCATTTCAGGCAAAACTGGCTCCAGAGTACCTAAGGCTCAGCTGGAGTCTCACTGCAGTAAGATTTCTCTATCTTCAGAAGCACAGGCTTGAATATGACATGTGAAGACAACAATGGGCAGAAACCAAGGTGAGAAAAAGGCCTCCAAAGATACAGGTTCCTAGATCAAATCTTTTTTAGTGCATGTACATGCACAAACCCATTCTATCTTATCTTCAGAGCTGAAAGTAGATCCCGCTCCAAGATTTGATCTGTATTTAGACACATACAAGCTATTTAAATATAAAGTAAAGCAACCTTAGAGTCAAATAACAAATAAACTTAGCCAGGAACAAAGCCCCATCCAACCTGGCCTTGAACGCTTTCAGGGATGGGACATCCACCATTTCTCTGAGCAACCTGTGCCAGTGCCTCACTACCCTCACAGCCAATCATTTCCCCCTAATGTCTAATTTCAATCTCACTTCCATCTGGTTAAAGCCATTCCCGCTTGTTCTATTCCTACAGGCCCTTGTCAAAAGCCCCTCTCTAGATTTCTTGTTGGCCCCTTTAGGCACTGGGAGCTGCTTTAAGGTCTCCCTGGAGCCTTCTCCAGGCTGAACAAGCCCAACTCTCTCAGCCTGGCTCCATTGCAGAGGTGCTCCAGCCCTCAGAGCATCTTCGTGGCCTCCTCTGGACTCGCTCCAGGAGGTCCACATCCGTCTTGTGTGGGGGCCATAGGGCTGAATGCAGTACTGCAGGGGGGGGTTTCATGTAAACAAGGCACACTGCTTTCAAGTTTCTGGTAATTTATTATACAGAGAAGCCTCTTAGGCACAGTGACCATGATCACTTCCAGAATTCCTGGGGAGTTGTGGCTTCCTATTTGAGCCCACTGTGTGATCAGTGTGACCCACTTATTCCATGGAGTATGAGCTGTATGATGAGTAGAGGGGACTCTCCCTATGAGCATTCAGCCCAGCACAGGCAATCAAGGTGCGAAAATGAGCTGCACTTCAGTACCAACTACTTCTGAAGTGGATCAGATTCCTTCACACACTGCTAATTAGAGTGTAACAGACTTCAGATCCTCTCTATCCCTGGCACCAAAACCCTAGAGGTTGACCTTGAGTCTCCCCAGGTGCTTTCTGCCAGAAGCCCTGGCAAGCAGTCTAAAGCATACTTTTCACATCCTGTCCTGTCCAGACTGGTCCTAGGGCTACTGCACAGACTGTCTCCTGTTTAATCTGTTCAAAGACTTATTGCTGCTCAGGGCTGCATTCAAAGTCATTCTGCTTTGACAGAGAAGATCGACAGTTGCCCAATACCAAAGGTTTACGATCAGAAGTATGCATTCTCCAAAACCCCACTTGTGTTTCTTTTTTGTTAGCTGCTGCAGATGTAGCTGTTATTTTATTGATCACATCCATTGCGATATAACATCCATCTTGACATTTTATTCTTAAAAACTACATTTCCTGTGCAAGTCCTCTGACCTTATTTTATTTTATAGCAAAAGCAGCTTTCAAAAGGATCTGGATTATTCTTCTCTCCTTCTCAAATACTTCTCCCACTGTGTTGCCCTACACAATGATGCCTTCAGTATACTGCAGACGTTCAGGAGCTTCATCTCCTAATTCTAGTGCAACCTGCATCAATCCAGCATCAGAGTAACCAGCTGAGAATTAGCTCACCTGGTTAATGGCTACAATCTTCTTACATATCTCCCAGCTCACTTAGGGATAGGCTGATTCCCATCATGATTTCAGCCTCTTCCTCTTCCTGTTCCTGAGACTGCTCTGCAGCAATACAGGCTGCCTCTTCTGATTCCTTCTTCTGCTCCCTCCCAGGAGAAGCTTCTTCATCCCTTACTAAATGAGCAGACTTCTGCTTCCCTTGTTTCTCCAGGGGTGCCTGATTTAGTGTTTAGTTTAGCCATAGTGCCTTTTGGCAATTCTTCCCTCTCTTCTTGAGGGTGCTGCATGACATCAAGTAGCATTGGTAAATGCCGGCCAGGGTCCAGCACAGCGTGGTAAACTGTGCCTCTCTGGAATACCCACAACTTTGTTAACGTTCTATCCCTGCATCAGGATCCTGCACTTGTTTGGGAGTGAAGATCCAGACCACTGGAGGTGAGGAGTTCCCTAGACACCTGCCCATATTCTCCCACATACAACCATACACCATGGAGTCTGGGTCATATTCCTAAATTGCGTGTTAACCTTAGACAAAACCAAAGCAATATTCCTAAGAAATACCAATAGAACTATTTTAGCTACCCAAAGATGTTCAATATACTGAGAAGTTACTGTAATGAGGGAGAAAACACGACAGAAGAAGGTTGCAAGGGCGCCATTCTGTATTTCCTCCACAAAAAAGCCTCTTGGAGGAAGAATAATTGCTAATTGTTTCCATGAGATGGTACCCAAAGTACTGTAATGGCTTCAGCACAGAGCCCAATTATCAGATTAAGCTCAAGATTGGTGTTTTAATAGCAATTCTCCCAGAAAAAACATCACTTATCACTACAGAGCACAGCAAACTGCAAAAGCAAAAAACCACCAATCTTTTACATATACAGTTGTCATGGATTAACCCCAGGTGGCAACTAAGCACCACACAGCCACTCACTTATTCATTCCCCCCAGAGGGACGGGGGTGAGAATTGGAAAAGCAGGAAAATCATGAGATAAAGATAGTTTGATAGGTAAAGCAGAAGCTGTATGTGCAAGCAAAGCAAAACAAGGAATTAATTCACCACTTCCCATTGCAGGCAAGTGTTCAGCCATCTCCAGGACAGCAGAGCTCCATCATGTGTAAGCTACTTGGGATGACAAACATATCACTCCAAATATCTCGCCCTTCCTTCTTCACCCTGCTTTATATGCTGATCGTGACGCAAATTGGTTTGGCCCTTTTGGTCAGTTGGGGTCATCTGTCCTGGCTGTGTCCCCTCCTCACTGCTTGTGCACCCTCAGCCTACTGGCTGGTGGGGTGAGAAGCAGAAAAGGCCTTGGTGCTGTGCAAGCACTGCTCAGCAATAAAGAAAACATCCCTGTGTTATCAAGACTGTTTTCAGCACAAATCCAAAGCGCAGCCCTCTACCAGCTCCTGTGAAAAAAATTAACTCTATCCTAGCCAAAAGCAGCGCAACAACCAAGACAGGGCAAGAGACATCGATCCCTCTGCTTACAGACTGGAAAAATAATTACATGAGGGCTCACTGTATTCATATTAAACACCCTGGTAGCAGCAAAAAGAAAATCTCAGTATGATAATATAGACATCGTATATAATATGAAAAGGGGGAACTATGTCAATGAAAGCACTTACTAAAATGAAATTAAAAGAAAACAGCTAAAAAGGATAAAGCATGTTTAGATAGCAACAAAGATTGATCAGAAACACCATACTGGAGGTGCAGAGTACCCATATATTCTTCTCCAAGATTTGGGGGCAGGGAAGCAAGGGCAAGTAAAAAGGAAACTGGGAAAAGCAAAGTATCAGCAGCATCTGTCAAAAACTGGAAGGGTGCAAAACATTAAAGAAAAACTGATGAGTGAAACTGAAAGCTAACTATGAAAATACAAAACAACCGTAAAAAACCCAACCCAAAGCAACAAAACAAGCACAACCACCAATAAAAGAGCAGCCAACAAAAACCCAACCCTTTTACAAATAGCACATTAATAAAGCCTCTTCCCAACCCATCTGGAGCAGGACGCTTACTGAAGAGTTTAAGGCTGATAAATGAGCAAGGTATAAAAGAAAAGGTAAATTCATTTTTTTTTTCACTGGCAGCTAATAAAGCTGAGAGAGGTTCTCACATTAAAACCTTCTTTTACATGGGACAGACCTGAGAAATTGTTTCAAACTAAAGAACTAACGCATCAATAAAATCATACAAATGTAGGGATGAGTGAAAAAGTTCTTCAGTGTCAGATTCAACTATATCTGTATTATTCCTGATAAGGCTTGTTGAGTAAGAGCTGTAGAAATCCCATCACTGGAAATGTAAAATACAAGTTAGAAACCCGAAAATACAAATTAGAAACTCATGTCAATGCTTTGCCATTCTGATTAATGACTTTCCCTAACGTCTATCTTGAATCTTTCCTACTGTATTTAAAATAAATCCAACACATTATGTCACAAAGTGTCCAAAGTCTTTCTAAAATCCAACACGTGGAACAAACCTTCCTGTTAGCTGAGAAACTAACACACCAATCTTAAGGAAGAAGAGGTTGGTTTGATATTATTAATTCTTGACCAGTTTGGTATAGATGCTCCTTATCTTTCTATTTGCTAGATGCTTATAAATGGTTTCTGAGTTTCTACAAGAAATAACATTAAACTGAATAGTTGCCAAATCCCTATATTACTTTTCCTTTGTCCTTCTGTGCCTTTCAGAACCAACTCATTACCCTGATGTTGTTAAAGATAATCTGCAGGATATCAGCAGTTGCTCCATCCAGCTCTCTGCACGCTCTAAGATGAAGCTCAGGAGAAAAATAATTTTCAAGCATTAAATATAAGTGCTTCAGACCAAGATGACATCCTTTGAAGAGCTCCTCTTCAGCTACCTACTCAGACTGACCTTTTTAATAAGAACTATTGCAAAAAAGGTCTTAAACTCTTATTTACATATTGGCAGAATGAGATAACAGTTCTAGAGGAAATGGAGAAAGTATGAACTGTGGTATGTAACCTTCCACTTAAATCTGCTCCATTATCAGAGAAATAAAAGGCATACATATCATACAAAAGAAATTTAAAATTCTCAGAATGGTGGAAACTGGGTTCACAACACTACAGACCAACTTAGCTGGTACGTGACCATATCAAACAGTAGAAATAGTAATAAACAATTAGCAGATACATGGATACATATGGTGCGTTGGGCAGGGGTTAAACACACAGCAGAGAATGTCACAAACTGGTCGCTGTGTTTTCAGATAGTCAATGAGCAGGAGGAAGCAGGCAGCTTAGTTGATCTACTCCATCAGATTTCCAAAAAGCTTTCAAATAAATCATCAACATTTTACATACTGGGGTGCTATAGCAAAGGAAGCAGTTTTCAAACTGGAGGATGGCCCCCAGGAGAGTTCCTTGAAAACTTCTGTTGTTCAAGATCTACAAAAATAATCTTGAAAATCCATCAGAAAGAAGCAATGGATCAAGACTAAAATAATCTGCAAAATTTGACAACAGGACCTTGTGCTTTTATATAATATTGACAGATGAAATTCCTCACTGACAAAGATGAGGAAAGAAGAAAAGACAATCAACCTCCATAGGCACACTGGATGGACTCAAACCCATCTGTTACCACTTAAGGAAAGATCTGGAAGAAACTGGGGACAAAGTTCTAAAAATATTACCTTGCAGTTTATTTGTGTCAAAATAGCTAATATGGAATTGTTAGGAAAGGAACTGAGAACAAAGTGGAAAACACTTATGCCACAATAAATTCATTATATGTCTGTAACTTAAAGGGTATTGGCAGTTCTATTCAGCCTAACTAAAAGCACGGTACAGAGCTAGACTATGTCCAAAAAAAAAGGCAAATACAACCACAGCTGTGGTACATTACAATGTTTAGAACCTGCGTCTATTTCCAGCATACTGAGCTCCGTGGCCCAGGCATTTCATCACCTATGCTAAAAACTACTAGAATAATCCATGATGCAATTCTGGCATAAGCTAGTTATCACTTTTTTCCCCTATTATCACTCTCCCTAATTCCTGGACACAGTCCAGGATCTAGTAGGAACTGGGGACCAACAGCCAGTTTGGATGCAGCCACACTATGCTAAACATTAAGACAGCTGAACAGCATTAGTGTGGCCAAATTGTGCCAACTGACTTCAGGGCCAGAAAATGGGTGCTGCTGTTTTTTAATAGCAGAGATTCAGCTGTATGACCAGAGACAAGTCTGGGACTCTTCTGACTGGAAGAAAGGGCATGGAGTCCAAAATTATGAAAAAGTGCTAACGGAGTGATCATTCATTGATTTCTCCTAAGTGTGGTGGGATACTGCAGTGAGCTCATCAGGCAGCAGACTCAGATCAAAGTCTTTTTTCAAAACCAAAGTTCTATTCAAATATCCTATGCAAATAATCACCATATAAACCTGGTTTAAAATGCAATTAGACAAGTTCATTAAGAGTTAGTTCATCAAGAAGACTCGAGAGTGTCTATAAGATCAAATGGCTGCAACCTCTAGCTCTTACGTGGAGAATGGAAGCTGGGAAGGTATGTCAGAGAACGGATCTGCCTTTTCTCTTCCTTCGCTGCTTCCTTGGGCAACCAGTATTGTTAACCACCAGAACATACTGACCAGAGGCAGATCTTTGATCCAACCTTGTGTAGCTTTTCTTACTGCCACTATTCTGTGACTATCCTGTCTAGTTATCGACCAAGAAAACATTCTTAACAGTTTTAGAAGATGGAATTCATCTATACATTTCAATATACATTTCAACTATGTATCAACCCATGACCTTCCTTCTAGAACACGTAAGAAACTTTCAAAGCCTTAGTCAATTATATCTATCAAAGAAAATGATTCCCAAGAAGAAGCAGGATTTCTAATGACAGATAGATGCTTGCTCAGCAGCCACTGGGCAGCCTAGAAGATCCACACTGAAGGACTCAGGAGAGAACATAGATTCAGTTACCTCCGTGTCCATCGTAGACTGAGAACATAGCTGTTTCACTGTCCAGCTCAGGTATGCAGTTGTGTGCATCCTGAAAGAGAGAGCAAAAGTCTGGAATTACATGGTTGCATTAGACCCTGCAGAGAAGTGGGAGAAAGGCACAGGGAGGCTATAAGCACTGACAAAGGGATTCCCAAACCTGGAGGGAGAGCGAGAATGCCTCCTCTCGCATTCTCAAAAGCTTACCTGGTGAGCACTCATCTTCAAAGAGGGGGCATGGATCTTTAATGTCATGGTGTTCTCTGTGCTAGAACAGTAACCCAACCTTGTCACCATGACATTATACTGGAAACCCCTTCAGGTCCTCAGTACAACAACTCTAGAGGTGGCCAAGCCGAACCTAGAATCAAATCCCTCTGCTTGCAGTCCTTGTGAGGCTTCTGTTACTGAAGTAGCTCACAGTCATTAATGAATGTGAGGCAACAAGCTGTGCTCTGTTGCTCAAACTGGTACCTATGCTAAAGGTTGTCTAGCTAAGCGTAACTACAGAAATACAAGTTATACTGGTACTAATACACTGGCTACTTCCCCCCGCTCCCCCTAAGACAAATGCAACTGTCTCAGGGTCCCCTGTGGACCCTGGTCACTCCCACAGATGCTCTCTTCCCCAGTTCTTGCCAAACAAGAGCCATGCAAACCGAAAAGCCAGAAGGTCAAATATGAAGCCTCCTGACCTCACAGCTTCAATCAAATGCAGCTTTGCCTTTGCATGTCCTGGTGAATATGGTCACAGACAGCACCAGTTGTCTATCTGAACAGCAGATGAATGGGTCTTGCAGGACACAGGATATCACATCCAGAGAGAACAAACAACTTGGCTGGAAAACCTTCTCTTGGGATTCCGGCTCTTCTTGCCATGTGGGATGGTCCAGGTTCACTGCTGGCCTCAGATACAGCTACCTGACAAGCAAGGCAAAGCCTGGCCTCTCTCAAGTGTCTTTTAAAAGCAGTGAAGCAAAGAATGAGCAACTACTCAACTAACGGTGCAAAAGCCAAAGTACAAATCTAGGCATCACTTCCTAAGATAAGACATATGGGTTCATTCTGGCAACTCTCCAGAAACTCTGAGAATCTCTGGGGGCTAATGAGAAGGAAGGCACATCTCCGAGGGGCATTTTGGGCTTAAATGTTGAGCTGCATTATCGTTTCCTTGTGCATGCTCCCAAACTACAAAGATCAATAACAACATATAAGCTATATACACTGAGCAACCTTTTTCTTTACAGGGTCTCTCAGGAACAGCAGACTTTGAAGAAGGCACCATCAGATTTTACAGCCAGCTGCCTGACCTCTTTCACCCTCTGGGTAAGCAAACCAAACTTGGCTATTCCAATGCAAAACCTCAAACTGATAGATGGATTCATCCTTCACTTAAGCCCTCCCCCTGCCCAACTAACCTACTATTCCTTGAAGTTCAAGCTCTAACCTACCAAAACAGCATGACCGCACCCCACACGCTTTTGTTCAACAACAATCATGTGATTCTTTAAGCAACATGATATAGTTTCTCTGCTGTGGTTCAAGTTCATCACCTTAAAATTAAATGTGCTACAGCTGTCTCAAAACACTGTGCTTACTCCAAGACAGTTGGCTCAGAGATTTGGATGTGTTTATATTGCCAGCCATAACCCTAAATTCCTATACATGCACACACCTACACAGTCAAGTAACTGTTGAGCTCTTCTACTTTTTTACTGTAAGACTTCTTGGGTAAGAGCTCTTCAACCTCCAGTCTTGTCAGAAGAGAACTCCGTTCCCCTGCAATTTCTATCAAGAACAATAAAAAGAGAGGATCTGGCTTTGCGCAGTACTTAGTGCAATGAAACTCCTGACACCATGAAAACAGCATCTGAACAGGCAAATTGCAATCTTAGCTCAAAATGAAAAAAAATTACTCTGAATTATAACATAGGAAATTTAACCAGAGAGCTCACTGGAGATAGTGAATGGAATAAGTATAAACAAAGAGCCAGCAATGTTAGGCGCACTTTTCAGAGCGTTTACAGAAGCTAGTGAGACAGCAAAACCACAACAAAGTAACTGGGATAAGCTCCAGGTGGCTGAACAGCAGTTTAATTAGAGCAAGTAATGCAAATGCTGCTGGGGAGAAACCCAGTACTGACAGCAAAAATGGTCTCTACTCCATTTGCAGAACACTGAGAGCAACTTTTCCTGACCCTCACCCATGGCACTGCAGGCAAGCAGGGCAAACAAATGAGGGCAGCATGTGTTGGTAGGAGACGGTTCAGCTCCCACGCTGAGCACAGGGCTTTCTCTACATGAGCATGAGTGCTTGTGGCTCCACGGGACAGACTGCACACCAGTCCCTTGGCATTTGTAACACTACGTCAGAGTGTCCAATGGACCACAAAGACCACCTTGTGCTGCCAGGACAAGAGGCTCAGTTACACATCTCTATCCCTGCTTCCAGGCCTGGTAAGCTCACTGCAGCAAGTGTTGTGCAAGTGAATCTGCTCTTGTGTTTTTCGGACCAAGGAAGAGCTCCCAGAGCCAGATTCTAGGTCTCCTCTAGCCACCTCAGTAGTTACTACAGCAGTACTGAAAAACAGTAGGTTTGAAACATAAACCACCAAATTCAGTTGAAATTAGCAAGCAAGATAAAACTGAGAGTTAACTTGGCAAATCTCCAGATTTTGAACCAAATTCTTGCTTTTTTTTTTATGTGAGGCTTCAGAGTGAAATGAAGCTGCACACGTGGGTCACTGGGTGTCTTGTCTTGGAGCTACAATCAAACCAGCACCAAAAAGCTCAGAGGCCCCATCCGCCTATTTCCAAAGTGCCTCCTGCACCTTTCACTGTATCCCAGAGCTGTAAAGCCATCTTCAGCTTTTCTCCTTTTCTTATTCGCTCTTAGTACCTAATGCTATCTTTTGGGTATCCTTATCCTTTGGGTTCCTCATCTGCCCAAAACATTTCCTTACAAAGCAACTTCTCTGGACTAAGAACAGACTTTTATTATAGTACTTCTTTGGAGCCCTGTGTATCTACCTCACTTGTGAACTCCTAAATGTAAGTTAAAGGCAACAGACAACTCCTTTACACAAATTTCTGCTACCCCAAAATGCCTGTGTCCTTCCTAACATAATACAGAACTAGTGCCTTAAGTGTAAACATTTGCTTAAAGCTATTCCAAAGCTTTAATTGCAAAAGTACAATTAAACACTTAGAAAAAATACAAACCAAGACAAGACACAGAGAAGAACACACAGCACTGGAATGCAAAAAAATGCAACAGAACTTCTGCTCAGTGGTGTGTGAAGCAACACACTTCTCTTCCATCGCAGTCCCAAAAGCAATCTGCAGCAGGTTCAGCTTGCAACACAAGTGCTCCTGCCATCTCCTCGTTTCTTGTGATAACACAGTTAAGCCAGGTCTACACCAATGGCCTCAGTATTGCTCCTGCCAATAGGGAGATAAGCTGAAGATACTGGCTAGTGCAGAAAACACAGCTGCAAGCTCTGGGCGTCATCCAATTTCCATAAAGGTCAACAGCAGCAAGAATAGACCTGAAGTGACTGAAATGATGAGCCAATGCCCCACCTGTGGAAAGGCTACTTTAGTCCAACAGCATTATAAATAAGGGCAATGCTGTTCTCCCTCATTCCTGTCTCCTTAAACTACTTTCAGCCTCTGTACACTAAGGATGCCAGAATAGTGCCTGCACTCAGCCTCTTACACACAAACTAATCTCTTCACAGAGATTACACTGTGCATCAACTCAGTGTTCCAGGAATGTCTTTGTGCCACGTTTTATCCCTCCAGGGGTCACCAGGATGGACCAACTGAGACATTGTGACAGTCACGGTCAGCATAGACTACTTTGAGTGGAGCTTAAGAGTAGAAGCAGCAATCCTCCTGCCTATTCTACCAAGCCCATGGGTTCACTGAAATCTGATGCACAGAGAGGAAAAAACACCTGGTCACCGTTCTGCTACCAGGAAGATGGTTGTAGCACTTCAGTAGCAGTAAAGTATCTGACAGTATGGCTCATAAAAACATATTTGCAAGAAATGGTCTAAATGAGACAACCTCTGGCCAAAGGGCTACAAACAAGGCAGCTCCTTTACTGTGTTCAGAGAAGATGTAGCCGGGGGGGGGGGGGGGGGGGGGGGGGGGGGGCCAGAA